>RYFJ01000256.1:0-47600 GCA_003991445.1 Oryza meyeriana var. granulata
TGCGACGTTGCCGTCAAGTTTCAAGCCTACAAGGCATCAACAAACTACGATGGCAAGACTAATCCCGAGTCCTGGCTCACGGTCTACACCTGGCGATTCGAGACAGCTGGGGGAAATCAGAAAGTCATGGCCTAACTACCTCCCAGTCGCTTTAGCCGACTCAGCGAGGACATGGCTAGTAGACTTCCCAAGCAATCAATCGACTCTGGGGAGAACTCCGAAAACGCTTCATCGCCAACTTCCAGGGAACATACGAGAGGTCCATCTCTCGGAGTACGACTTATATCAGTTGCATCAAAGGAAGAACGAGTCTCTTCGTGACTTCATCAAGAGGTTTTCTGAGAAGAAGAACTCCAATCCCAAACGTCAAGGATGAGGTCGTCATCGCCGCCTTTCGAAAAGGAGTCAAAAGACACCTCGTTCATCGACAATTCACGCGGAAGCTCCCAACTCTGTCAAGGCCCTATTCGACACGGCAAACAAGTACGCCGACTCGGCTCACGCTGTTGCGAGGCCCTCGATGACAACAAGTCACCCTGACAGAAGAAGCGGACGACACCGACGACGCGGTCCCGACTAAAGCTGGGAATCGCAAACGCAAGTCAGACGGCTCTATTGTAGCAGTCGGTCGCAACCGCCTTCGACCTTCAACAACTAGGATTATCAGAACAACAAGTGACATGCTCGGGGGCTCACAAGCTCAACACGAGGATGGCATCCCACTCCCAAATACCGAACAGCTAAGTCGCTTTCTGATAAACATCTCCTCACTCGGCCTTGCTAGTGCCACAGCCGATTACACCTAATAGGTGTACAAGCTGCGCATTTACTTTTTTTCCCGTTTTGCTCTTAAATGAACAAAAGTACTCGAGTAGCATAAATCCGATCCGTGAAAAACTCTGCTCGCATGTAAGATGAACTCAAGTCACCCAAAACGCGTGCCTGGGGAAAGAGCCATGAGCCAAACTCCCGACCGCTAGGGGACTATGACTAGTTGGTCAGAGTGCTTAACGTAAGGGGTCAACTACTCGAGGAAATTAATATCAAAAAGAGGAAGAACACGTATTTACATACATTGTAAAATACATTTTATTCGGGTGATTATTTCATCATCAGATGCTACTCATCCGATATTTTTATATTGCAGGCTCAGCTCCGGATATGCGTGACAGGAACTCAGGCTTCGAGCCTATCTCCTACGCTCGGGGGCTGGACAAGTCTGCCAAAATACACTCAGGATGCTCCGTGAGGCTACTCACCGATACTTGCGCCAGTCGGACGTCATCTTCCCCGACTACGCTCCATGGGAGCTAACAATCGGCCCCCGCGCCAGTCGGGGCTGTGTACCACTCGGCTAAGTAGTACGCCCCATGAGGGTCGCCAGCCGAATCCTACGCTAATGCTAGGTTCGGGTACCTTATTTGGCCGCAACTCTGTCAGGTTGGGTACGCCCCATGAGGGTCGCCAGCCGAATCCTATGCTAATGCAAGATTCGGGTGCCTAGCTTGGCTATAACTCTGTTGGATAGGGTACGCCCCATGAGGTCACCAGCCGAACCCTCTGCTAATGCAAGGTTCGGTACCTTGTTCGGCTTTTCCCAAGTCAGAGAAGACTTACATCGTCAAAGCGCATCCGGAGTTCTCATGCACTGCGTCACACCTGAGGAGGCAAGCAGATCCTGCAACATACCTGCTCGGGTACATGTGGCAACCAGTTTGCATCCAGAACGTAAGTCGGAAAGGCTTGCGAATAAGGATTTTCTCTGGCTGATTGCGTTACCAACACCAAAAAACTCATCCTGACATGCGATGGATGATACTTCCCTAGAGCTATGCTGGATAGTCGGCTCAGGCCGGCTTATTTGTAGCAGCCACCAAGATATGAGTTCCTACGGTAGCATGCTCCATGTGGGCCGCCCGCAGGCTGAGTTGAAATTATAGCGCTGGTGCTACCAACAGGAGCCGATGAGGTAAACAGATATGCTTCATGAAGAGCCTTATTGCTAAACATATATGTTGGTATCTGTCTTATCCGCCAGGTCTCGAGGATACATCCTTACAAGGATCACAAGCTGGTCTTCATTGAAATTGGAGATACAGGTATCTCTCTCGAGTACACCTAACCACGTAATGGATTTATTTTTCATACAGTGGTACTCGGCCTATATGCCCGGCCACTAGTTGCCATGAGCAACATTACTCCCGCTGACATGACGCGGATGAGTCTAACTTTCGAGTAGTACACTACTCGGGAGAGACTATAAAATTCTCATTCCCGCTGACATGACGCGGATGAGTCTAACTTTCGTGTAGTACACTACTCGGGAGAGACTATAAAATTCTCATTCCCGCTGACATGACGCGGATGAGTCTAACGTTCGAGTAGTACACTACTCGGGAGAGACTATAAAATTCTCATTCCCGCTGACATGACGCGGATGAGTCTAACTTTCGAGTAGTACACTACTCGGGAGAGACTATAAAATTCTCATTCCCGCTGACATGACGCGGATGAGTCTAACTTTCGAGTAGTACACTACTCGGGAGAGACTATAAAATTCTCATTCCCGCTGACATGACGCGGATGAGTCTAACCTTCGAGAAGTGCACTACTCGGGAAAGACTATAAACAATCTTCCAGCTGACGAGCTGAAGAGTCTAACTTCCGAATGGGACGCCACTCGGGAAGGACTATAAACACCTTTTCCAGCTGACATGAAGCTGAAGAGTCTGATTTTCGAGTAGTATACTACTCGGGAAAGACTATAAACCTCTCTTTCCAGCTGACATGACGCTGAAGAGTCCCATATACGAGTAGCATCCTACTCGGCAAGACTATAAACACACATTCCGACTGACATGAAGTCGAAGAGTCCTATATACGAGTAACATCTTACTCGGCAAGACTATAAATCATATTCCGGTTGACATGATACCGAAGAGTCTCATATACCAGTAGTATACTACTCGGGAAAGACTACAAGGTTACAGATCTTTGACTTTATGATTAATTGTCTTCACAATTAAGCACAAAGTCGGGGGCTACACCTAATAGGTGCGCCTATTCGGCGCACACTATTCCAACATCTACATGGAGCCCTTCATAGCCTCGCTGCCAGCTGACATGAAGCAGGACTCGGGAGAAGCAGCACTCAGACAAAGAGCACTCGGGAGCAATGCACTCGGGAAGACTTCACCGTGGAGGATGAGCACTCGGCATCAGCTGTGACTCAACTATGAAGGTCTCGGGGGCTACTGTGGGTGCCATGGGCCCCGGGTACCTCATGACAAGCATATGGGCCACTCGGATAGAGGATGGGCCTAGCCTTGTAATTAGAGATATGGCTAGATTCGGCAGACTTCGTCTTGTATAGAAAGGAATATACAGTCCTAGTCGGGTGCGTTATATCTCTAAGGGGAGATCTCCTAGTCGTAATCCGATGGGGACTCCTACCTTGTAACCCTGTCCCCCATTATATAAGGGGAGGCAGGGCGCCCCATGAGGGCAGAGAAGAGCTCATAGAAGCACACGGCCATACAGTTCATCAGAACTACCACCGTATATCCTCAAAGGAATACATACAAACTGGACGTAGGGTATTACCTCACATCGAGGGCCTGAACCAGTATAAAATTTCCTTGTGTTCCTTTGCAATCCACCGAGTTTCCATCCGCCGAGTAGCCCCATATATTTATTGCCGGTGTAAAACATCGACAGTACTGCCAGGATGGATAGAATATTGGGTGTCGTGAGCCTCTTTCATGATAATATCTTTCAATTTTTTGTCATCTGGCACACATATTCGCTCTCCTAACCATACTGTTCCCTATTCATCTTCAGAGAATCCACTGGCTTTTCCTCTTCTCATGTTCTTCTTGATCTCTTGGATGTCACGATCATTGACTTGGGCCTCTTTGACTTGGTCTATAAGTGTGGGATGTGCCTCCAATGTTGCTACGAAACCTTTCTTGACGATTCCCAAACTTAACTGCTCGAATTCTGCACATAACTCCCAAGGCAACCATCGTCCTTCGGAACCATTGCAATAACTCTTTCTTCTAAGAGCATCTGCCACCACGTTGGCCTTGCCAGGGTGATAATGGATCCAAATATCATAATCCTTGATTAACTCTTGTGATCCATGTACATCTCCATACAATTACCCATAAGGTAATGGTACCATATTTTCAATGCATGAACTACTGCAGCCAATTCCAAGTCATGGGTAGGGTAGCTTTTCTCATGTGGCCGTAACTGCCGCAACGCGTAAGTGACCACTCTTCCATCTTGCATCAAAACGCATCCTAAACCTTGCCGGGATGCATCATAGTAAACTTGGAAATCTTTCCTAGGATCAGCCAAAGTCAACACCGGCGCGGATACTAGATGCTTCTTTAGTTCTTGGAAACTCTGCTCACACTCAGATGACCATTGGAATTTAACATCCTTTTGGAGTAACCGAGTCATTGGTTTGGCAATCTTTGAGATGTTCTCTATAAACCTATAGTAATATCCCGCAAGACCAAGGAAACTCCATATTTCTAAAACTATTTTGGGTTGTTTCCATTTGGTGACTGACTCCACATTGGCTGGATCCATAGCAACACCTTTAACGGAAAGGACATGACCAAGGAACTTCACTTTCGACAACCAGAAGTCACATTTACTGAACTTAGCATATAGCTGATGCTCTCACAATTTCCCCAACACTAACCAAAGATGTTGCTCATGTTCTTCCTTAGTCTTGGAGTAGACAAGGATGTCATCAATGAAGACCACCACAAACTTATCCAAGTACTCCATAAACACCTTGTTCATCAAATTCATGAGGAAAGTTGGGGCGTTAGTAAGCCCGAAAGACATGACTGTGCACTCATATAGCCCATAGCAGGTGGTAAAAGCCGTCTTAGGTATATCTTCCTCTCGAATCTTGAGTTGATGATACCTAGAATGGAGATCTATCTTCGAGAATACCGTGGCTCCTTCCAACTGATCAAACAGATCATCAATCCTAGGCAATGGGTACTTATTCTTGATGGTGACATCGTTCAATGCTCGATAATCCATACACATCCGTTGGGTATAATCCTTCTTCTCCACAAAGATAACTAGCGCTCCCCATGATGGGGTGCTCGATTGGATGAATCCTTTCCGTTTCAAATCTTCTACTTGTTTCTTCACTTCTGCTAACTCATTGGCCGTCATTTGGTACGGTCTTTTGTGGATGGAGGTGGTTTCAGGTACCAAATCTATCCGAAACTCTGTCTCTCTTTGGTGGCATGCCTGGTAGATCATCAAGAAACACATCCGGGTAGTCTCTCACCACCGGGATTTCCTCTAGGGTGGCCTGGTTGAGAATCACTTTTGGGGATCCAACTAGCGAGGGTACGGACTGTCACTCTCTGCCCCAGGTTACTAGTTAAGGTGACTATCCGGTTTGCACAATTTATCATTTCTTTATATCTGGTTAGCCAGTCCATCCCTAAGATGACATCTAGATCCTTGGAATGGGACCCCTTGGATATCGATGGTAATAGAAGGGCTAAAAAGGGTGGAGGGCATTTGTGTCACAGCCCTAAATCTAATTCTAGGTAATTGGTGTAAGCCCAATTGTCATTAGAGTGCACAATTTAGTTTTTGCTTTGTCACTTCAATGTAAATTAAAGTGGCTTTAATTAAACCCTAATCGGCAAAAACCAAATATTACCAAAATGTGCATCAAATTGAACAGAAGTGTATACGGGAAATAATTTATTCAAATACTAGTTTGTTTATCATGAATTAACATGATTTTTCCAGAATTTAATTCATTAGTTTGGACCCATTAAATATTCCAACAAATGTCAGCCAGTGTCCTTTTCTTTGACACATGCATTGTACAGTCTAAGGAATTTCTAAAGATGATTGGGTGTACATAAAATCATGGAAAACTTCCTGTAAACACTATCCCACATAATTGATCCACTGTAAATTTCACATGATTTTATCACTTCAGTAAGTACTCCAATAAAATCCCTCAAATCAGCTAGACTAGGGAGCTAGCTAAAAATGAATAGGTATAATTCTAAAATTCACCAAATGAAAATGAAGACTAATTAGACAGATCCCCTTTTTCCAAAGTGTGTGCCAACATGAACCCTACCACCAGTAATTTTGGCTCAATTTAACTCACAAAGAAGTCACATGAAATAATAGGAGCAAAGCCCTAGGGACATAAATTACACTGCAGAAAAACTGGGTCTTTATGCCTACTTTGCAATTTCACCAAAGATGAACCAGACCACTTCTAACCCTGAAATTTGGTCAGCAGGTTAAACACATCTTTCTCTACCTCCAATAATTTTTCCATGAATTATACCCCTTGGTAACCTGCTGAGATCACAGATGCAAGACAGCTATCTAGTACACTTTTCCAGACTTAGTCTCTAGAGTTTTCTCCTCTCTCAAGTCACTGACCAGTGGGACCCACAGGACCCTAGCCCACTTGTCAGCCTTACCACAGCATGGGACAGTGTGTTTCACCAAGATTGCTACCAACACCCCTCTCCTCTCCATAGGTTTTCACTACAAGGGCCCACAAATCATAGACTGAACCTAGCCAAATGTGTGTACAAAAATACTCTCTTACATGTGGGACCCACCAAGGACCCTGTGGAATGGAGGCACCTCAGCATTTGCATGGCAGACGTGTCTTCCTCTCCTTCTTCCCTCTGACTCTCTCTGCCTACTGATCTAGCTAGCCAAGCTCCATTCCTAGAGAGCATCGACCATTTCGTTGCAAACCACGCTAACAAGCTCTACTCCTCTCCCTCCTCATGTTCTGGCAAGAGACTGGCTTTGTTAGCCCTAGAACCGTCGGAGACAGAAGCATTTTCTTCACCACCGAAGGTGTTCGACCGAGCTCGAGCTAGCTCCGGTGAGCTCCATCCCTTCTAAGCCTCAGGAACATGATCTAAGCCTTTTGACAGTTCCATTTTTGCATTTGGCCGCCCCGGATTTGCTGGTCAAAGTCGCCCTGGTGCCACCATCCTTGCTCTCTATGCTGCCGAACTGCCGCCGCTCGGGTTGTCGCCGTTCCGGCCGACCCAGTACACCGTCGACCGAACCACCCCGCCTCCAGCGTCGCCTCACCTCCAGGAGGCCGCCGACCAGAGGAATTGAACTACAAAGCCCCAAGCGAGGAGATCGGCCATCATCTTCTCCGGCTCCGACCGAGATCCGTCGTGACTGTTCCCACTACACCGGTGAGCTATCCTCCGATTCCTCGTGTGAGCAGCCTCCTCGTGACCTCAGTGACCTCTTGCATGGTTTAAATCACTAGTTGGTTAGCCGAAGATAGCTATCGTCGTTGCCTTGCCGATTCTTGTCGCCACCGGGAGTACTTCGCCGTCATTAGACCTCGCGCGAGCTCGCCCAACCTATCCTGAAGCACGGTGAGCCTCCTCATGACCCCTAGCACCTGTTCCATTATTTTCCTGGCTCGGTTTGTGGCTGTTTTGGCACATCCATTTGCAGCCCGAGAGCATCTGCCGCTAGAGCTCGCCACCGGCGAGATTCCGGCCACCGCCGGCGATGAGAAGACCACCGATGTGTTCGCTGTGAACTCCTCTTCCTTTTCTCTTTTGGCCCCGACTGCAGCCGCTGCCACCGTCAAGAAGCTCGCCGCCTCCGCTCTGCCTGTGCCCTGCTCTGCTCTGTCTCGCTGTCATGTGGGCCAGGCTGGGGAGGATTAAGAAAAAGAAAAGAAAAGACAACCGATTTATTTTACAACAGAAAAATATGCAAAATTCAGAAATCCATAACTATTTCATTTTAACTCTTTTTTGAGTGAAACCAATTTTGTTAGTTCTGTAAATTTGTAAACTTTAATACTGTTAAATAAAACAGGACACTTCTATAGAGAAATTTCCTATAAAATAATGTGAAGCAAAAATACCTTAATTTGCGCCTAGAAACTTGGAATTTTTCTATAAAATCTATTATAACTCCTTTTGAGGTGAACCAAATTTCTCTGGATTCATAAAAATGTTCTCTTTAATTTTGTCCAATAAAAAGTGAGAACTTCTATGTAGGATTTTCTCTAAAAATGAAAATATCTTTTATATACCTCTTTATAACCTAGAAGTTTATAAATTTCTAGAAAATTCATCCTAACTGCTAAAAATATGAAACCACTTTTGTTTAACACACAAAATTGTAACCTTTGCTGTAGATAAATTGTTTTGACAAAACTACCTCCCAAAATAGGCCTAGGTGATTTCTAACTTTCCCTTTTGATAAAATTGTAAAATTCACAACTAAATCAATTTAAATCAAAATCCAGTGAACCTAATTTTGTTGGAACCAGTAGGTGATGCTCTTTTATATATAAATACATGCCTTCTTGAAATCTTAATAGAAAATGTTAGTCAAATATAATAACATAAGGTTATAATATAAATAATTACAAAACTGCCATTTTCAGACTTTTCATCTTGTTATTTGTGTAACTCATAAACCGTAAAAGATTTTGAGGTGATTATTTCATTAAAATCACTTTAGAATGTGGCCTACCTACTATATTTATCTCAGCATTTATTGATCATTTTTGCATAGACATATTTAATTGATTCTTATTTGAATATTCGCTTTTTATCGGTAGATTCAAACAATTCGGAGTACGTGGAGAAAGAACCAGAAGTTGAGTGTGACCACTTGCTGCAGCAAGGCAAGCATCTAGAGCAAGCATCTAAGTATATTGAACCTATATTTTCAATAAATTGTTTTGTTTGCGAAAGCAATATCTATATGCATGTTTCGGTCTATTTAAAATGGGAAAACGGGTAGAATCAATATTACCCAATTGTATGCATTTCCTTTCCTTGATTGTTGATACCATACTTTTACCTTGTCACCCCTGGTTAAGGACTTTGGGATACTTTTATTTTACCGAATGCTTAGCCATGCTTAATTCTAGACTTAGAAAAATCCGATAGATGGAGCTATCGGTTCAAAACTAGTTTAATACGAATGGATGGGTTAAAATCTGAAAAGAGTAACTTCTGATTTATAATTAAGAATATGTTTGACTTGGACGGATGATAGGGCGATGACGGGATGGTGTTTCCCCGATGCATGTAGCTCCATCTAGGTCGTTAAGGACCGAACATGTTGACGTCTATTCAAGCATCCTACGTACTTCCACACACCGGGAATGGGATGGCTTAACTCAGTAGCACAGGAAGCTGTGGCCATCTACGCCCGTCCCTCAGTCGTGAGGATGGTTTTTCCTTTGGAGGGCCTCGAGCGTGCCTGGTTTTGGCCGAAGGTGCCTCCCGCGACGGTGAGCCCGCCTTAGTCACCACGCACACACGTGGCTAAGTCATCGGGGGCCCAGACGTGGTTTAGGTGGTTGGAGCTAAGCGTGGGAAAGGTTTTGTTGTGACCTCTAGTCCGCACTCAATGTGTAGAGTGTGGGTACCGGCAGGTACAGATCAAACTAGAGTGTAGCCGTTTGGCTTCTATCACATCGTGTGGGTAAAGATGTACACCTCTGATCAGAGTAAGAACTATTCGAATAGCCGTGTCCACGGTCATAGGACAACCGCTTGATGTGTTAGTTACTCATGTTAGCATCCAACTTGGGATATGTGGTTATGGGATTATGTTGTGATACCATGACTTAGGATAGTCATGGATGGATGGATTTATATAAAAGGCTTTGATGTTAAATATGGCTTGGTTTTAGCCATGAAAGATGGTATGCTTGTGTAGCATAATTATTTGGGCAATGGTGGCCCATTGTTGATGTTAGAGCATGGGATTGTGCTCATTTTTATTTCCATTTCAGAACTATAAGCTTGCTGTCCTAAATTTTTAGATTGAGCTATTTCACAATTGCTTCTGTTTTAAATGTATTACTTGCTCAATAAAATCAGCTTTATGCAAAATCAGATCGACATAGCCAAACTCCTTGATGTAGAGACTAGCATTATTCCTTTGTTCTATTATTATTGTATAAGTCTAGCTGAGTACTTGTTGTACTCACGCTGCATACCTTTCAGGTGAGGATATTGACGACATTGATGTGATCTACTATTATCCCGCCAAGGGTGGCGAGGATAATGTGTAGTTGAAGTTATGCTCTATCCCCAGTCGGTTGCCCTGTGGTTTGGTTTGGCACCACTGGTTTTATCTTTTATGTCTATATTTTTCCGCTGCTATCTTTTGGGTTACTTTGTGATGAATTAGGGTGTGAGCCCTCTATGTAATATATATAACTTTGCTGCTCGTTTATCCATATTTAGAGTACTTGTGATGTTTATCAATTGCTTGCGATGAAAGTGTAAAGTTAGTCGCTTTCCTGGGGACTAGCTGAAAATGAGTATGAATTTAGAAATGATGAGATGCATGGATGTTGGTTCAACTGTAGACCATGTCCCCAGAAGTGTATATCGTGTTTGTTCGCCACCTTCGTGTGGTTTGACGGGCACACTTTGCCGTTTGGGACTAGTGAATCAACTCTCCAAATATCTCTTTATTTCTGAATTCGGTATGTTGGATTTGTATTGTGAGTGGGTAAAGATTATGGCAAGGCTGCGATGAGGATCGATGGTTACCGTATTTATTCGGTTTTTATTCGAGACCCCATCCATCTAGATATTTCGCGTTGTCATAATAATTACTCTCCATAATGCACTTTCGGGGTGCCCACAATTTGATTACCAGGGGTGCATATCATTAATGGGTTAGCCAACTTTTCTACCCTTATCCCATTCTTTCCTGCAAAACTTTCAGACAAAAATGAATGTGTAGCACCAGAATCGAAAAGTATTGTGGCAGGAACTGAGTTAATAGGAAACATACCCAAGACCACATCTGGGGCGACTTTGGCTTCCTTGGTTGTGACATGATTGACCCGAGTCTTGGGTAGGTTGGAGTTGTTTTGTCATGGCGCGGCTGGCCTGGGTCCTTGACGCTTTGGCTTTGGGCATTAATTAGAGAAATGCCCTGGCTCGTTGCAGTTGTAGCATACCAAAGTCCTGCCTCCTTGCTCCTTCTTAACCGGCTGGTTTTGTGATGGTGAAACAACCAGACGAGGGGAAGGACAATTAACCACTACACCGCTACCAGTGTTGTTGTTGTGGAATTGGCATTGGGGATGGGGTGTAGTTAGAGGTCCTCCCCGACGAGTCTGAGGGGGTGGTGCTATACGTGGCCTCTAGGTACTAGACTGTTGTGCCCTCATGCTAGCAATCTTGTGTTTTCTCTGCTCCATCCGATTGTGCTTGTCTTCCTGCCTGATGGCCTTGTCGACGAGCTTTTGAAAATCTGAGTAGTCCCCCGAGATCAATTGGACGGAGAGTTCATCATTCAATCCATCTAGAAACTTCTCTTGTCGTTCAGCATCGGTGCTAACATCTTTCGGTGCATAACGGGCGAGACGATTAAACTCATAGAGAAACTTGGTCACCGACCTATTCCCTTGCTTCAGTGCTCGAAACTCCTGCTTCTTTTGGGCCATCACCCCTGCAGGAATGTGCGCCTTCTTAAAAGCTACCAAGAATTCGGCCGAAGTAATACGCTGACCTTCTGCTCTGTTAGCTCAGAAGTGGTCCCACCACTCCGATGCAAGTCCATGTAACTGATGTGAAGCAAATGAGACCTTTTCTTGGTCCGTGCATTGAAGAAGATCCAACTTCTTCTCAATGGCATGTAACCAATCCCCTGCTTCCACTGGGTTGGTCGTACTGAAAAAGTGGGAGACCTCACATGCAAGAACTCTGCAAGCTTGTTCTGGGGTGTCGGAGGTATTGTTGTTGAGGCACCTGGTGTTGTTGGCTTGCATGTGCTAGAACATCATATTCATAAGGATGCGTTTGATTGGCAAGCACTTGTGCTATAGTGAGATTGTCATCCGGAGGCGGCGGTCCATTGGGTGCACCTCCCCAATTGTTGTTTGTGCTAGTGCTGGTGTCCTGACCACCTCCATTGCGAGTATTCACCATCTGTAGGGATTAGAATAGGCGAGAAATAGGAGAGAATCCTTAGAACAGGTGTTATTTACTTAAACTTCAGCTTTTATTGATCTGAACTGAATATTTAACATTTATGTTGCTTAAACCCACACCACACCATAGGAAACACCTAACTGAAGCAGTTACATCACCACCCTCTGACATACACTGCCATCTAAACCCACACACTCACAAACATCACGTAAACACACAACGACTAACACAACTCTCTAGGGTGAACTACTACTAAGGTTCAACTTAACGAGGTGAAGGGCTTCATCTCGCATCAGAATTGTGCTCGAATTCCTCTTCATCCTCCTAGGTTTCACCCCACTCCACTTCAGAATGGGTATGAGTTCCACTGTCTCCTAACCTTTCCGAAGGGGTGATAGCTTCTAACTCCTCCAGATCCTCTTCCTCTACATCATCAGCATAAGCCACGGGTGGAACTAATCTGAGTGGAACCTGCTAACTGAGCAAGCGGGTCCTAGATGCGAGCTGAATCTGAGGTGGTAGGCGAACTCTCTTTCTTGTAGTGGTGCGGATCTTGGCTCCGCCAGAGGGTGCTTCTCCTTTGGCCTCTGCTAGCTCCCTCTTCAAATGATCCACTTGGTTTTACAGTCTACAAATCTTAGTACGGTCTCGTTCTCTCGATCATGAGCTGCTATCATCACATCTGTATGAGCATTGTCCATGGCGCTGAGCATCCTCACCAAGCGTTGCACGGTGGCACTGTTCTCTGCCCCAGGGCATTGGTAATTGCTGTACTCATCATTGTAGGTCCTGAGCGGATGGTAGTGGTAAGCAATATGCCTCAAGCGGATGGCGTAATGGTGGCGAAGTTCTCCAATGGCCTCCAGTGCCACTTCCTGACATGCGTGCTCGAAATCCCTTCCTCCGGCTCCAAAGATCATGGACGGGACTCCTTCACGATCACTTGAGATTGTCAACCAAACCCAACACTTCTCTTCAACTGGATTATGAGTGACTTGCTGATACTCAGGGGCTGGGTTGAATCCTATGGCAAATGCCATCTCTCGAAGCTCCTTGACAAATCCTCCGACTCCAAACAGATGTACGGTCTCACGATTCGACATCTATGGAATGTGACAAGAGGCAAAAAAAATTTTATTAAATGAAACAAAATAGGTTTAGGCATAAGTAAAATAGGAAGGGTATCAAGGTAGTTTGGAAATAGATCAGGGAAGAAAAATAACTGGACATACATATATATGTATATATATATATATTTTGCAATAAAAAATTTTAACAAAGGGTTGGTTTTTTTTCTTCCAAAGAGAACGGGGAAAGAGCAGTTCTACCAAAAATCTTAGGAGGCTTCTATGGGTTACCGTTTGGCTAGTCCTAAAGTCAAGGTGGCTCTCATACCAACTTGTCACGCTTGGAATTTCCATCCAAAATTCCAAACGCTTACATGTGTATTAAATCCTCGTCTAGGAATCAACCAAGGTACACAATGACAAATTTGATAACAAAGTACAAATCTATATTGAATAAAGTGACGAATGTGTAATAATTATAGAGGCAGATGGAACCTCTCAAGCAAATAAAAAGTCTATGCAACGGAATTAACTAGCGATAAAGACATCTCCATAATCCATAGGCAAACTTGACTTAGATCCTGTCTAGTCCTCCAAATCTTCTCCTTCACTGTAATATTCTTCTTATGATGATTTGATATTGCAAGGTGAGTACATGGAATACTCAACAAGTCACATAGAAAATATGCAAGTGCACAAGACAGCAAAGGATGATGTATAGGGCTAATTTGCATAAATAGCATTTAAATAACCAGTTGAGAGAATTGAAACAGTGAAACAATTAAGCAATATTAAATTAACACTGTACAGTACACTTGGCTACATAGGCCCAAACCATCCCAATCTGGATGTCTCATATCTCATTTAAACATTAATTAATAATGGGACTAATCACGAAAAGCATCATTTAGCTCGACATGACCATGGGCACGGCTATTTGAACAGTTTTACTCTAGCCAAAGGTGTACAATTTTACCCACAAGACATAACCCCACAACATGTCGCCATGCGCCTTGGCACCACCACGATACCTCGGAAAGGAGTTGTGACAGGACTCTTCGCATATCATGTCCAACAGAATGACCACCCACCAAGTCCCCAGTAGAGGTGGCCCAACCTCTAGGCCAGAGAAACTCTTGGCTTCCAAACATATGGTCTTATTGGCACTGCCATTGTGGATTTATTGACACTACCACCTATCAACTGAAAACACCATGGTGTCTCCTGCTAGGACATGCTACACTATAAGTCCAGCCATTGCCCATGCTAGCTTGTGGTTAGTATCGTAAATGTTTCACAACAGTAGCTTGTGAACCGGTCCTTAACTATCTGTGGGTGCCATGGGCCCCGGGTACCTCATGACAAGCATTTCGGCCACTCGGATAGAGGATGGGCCTAGCCTTGTAATTAGAGATATAGCTAGATTCGGCAGACTTCGCCTTGTATAGAAAGGAATATACAGTCCTAGTCGGGTGCGTTATATCTCTAAGGGGAGATCTCCTAGTCGTAATCTGACGGGGACTCCTACCTTGTAACCCTGTCCCCTAATATATAAGGGGAGGCAGGGCGCCCCATGAGGGCAGAAGAGCACTCATAAGCTCACGGCCATACGGTTCATCAGAATCGCCACCATAATTCCTCAAAGGAATACATATAAATTGGACGTAGGGTATTACCTCACGTTGAGGGCCTGAACCAGTATAAAAATCTCCTTGTGTTCCTTTGCAATCCACTGAGTTTCCATCCGTCGAGTAGCCCCATATATTTATTGCCGGTGTAAAACATCGACAGTTCGCACGCCAGGTAGGGGATTGGCGCGATCTACATCTACAAGCTCGATGGATCTAGCAACTGGAGTCGACGGCGGCAAACTTTCCCCCGGAGATACAATCTCATTTGGAAGCCTCGACTTCGTCGCCGACTAGATCGGCAATTTCACCTTGGCCGACTCGGACTCGATCCGATCTGCCAGGAAACCAGCCGGCTCCGCGCCAGTCGGCCCACACGATGCTGCGGCAACCTTCGTCAACTTGCTGCGGCAATCTTCATCTTGTCCGGGTCCCGGGACAACTCTTTCCTCCAATGTTCAACTCGGACTCGGCCTTGAGCCAGCCAAGATTGAGCTAAGAAGGGAAGAGATCGTCAATCTCCCATTCGGACTCGACAACACCGCGGATACCTCCAATCAACATCCGACACGGCAAGCCCGATCCCCTAGAGTTCAACTCGGATACGGCCTCGAGCCGCTCGAGATCGGATCTAGGGAGGTTGGAGTTATAATCACCCCCATCAACTATTCCGACTACGACTCTCAATCGGACTACGACTCCCAGCCGGATTCCGACTCTAAGTCGGACAGCAGTTCGGCAAGCTTCTCCCCACCACGAGAAATCTTCATGGCATCCAAAGGCTCTACTCCTACTCAGGAATCACGCCGACTGCACGAGCAACAAGAGGAGGAGGCCCGCCGACTGCAAGAACAACAAGAGGAAGAAGCGAGACGCCGACATGACGCTCTACGCAGGGCTGGGCAAACCGCTCAGCAGCAAATCCTCCAAACCCGAGTCGGCGACCACGATGTCTTCGTTACTCCCCAACAGAACATCGTGGCCACTGCAACTCTACTGGATACACTCCAGTTCGGACCTGACCACCAGGCCACCCCGACGATGGCAAGGATAAAAGCCATGCTTACAGCTGCTGCATGTCAACAACACCAACAGTCGGGTGATACCCTCATACCGACCAACCGGTCGATTTCCCCAATGGCAGTCTCATCCGCTTCAAAGCGACGCCGAGCAGCCGGCTCTAGTCGGCAGCACTCAGAGTCACACCAAACGTCACTTGGCAACCCCAACGACGACCGGCGGCTCCGAGGCCAACCACGGCGTGACCTTCAGCAAAACATCAGCGCTTGGCGCCGCGAACGAGAGGAGGATGAGCAACGCCAACTGGAAGACGAGAACGAGCGCTTTGGCCTCCACCACGAGCGGTCTCGCCGCCGTATTCAGAGTCGGAGCCCTCATGACGATGAAGGCATACCAGCCTTCACCCAGGAGCTACAACAGGTCGACTGGCCGTCGGGTTTCAAGCCTACAGGAGTCGAAAAATACGACGGCAAGACCAATCCCGAGTCTTGGCTCACGGTCTATACTACGGCAACCCGAGCAGCTGGAGGAAATCACAAAGTCATGGCTAACTACCTCCCAGTCGCTTTAGCCGACTCAGCGAGGACATGGCTAACAGGACTTCCCAAGCAATCAATCGGCTCATGGGCAGAACTCCGAGAACGCTTCATCGCCAACTTCCAGGGAACTTACGAGAGATCATCTTCCGAGTACGACTTATATCAGTTGCATCAAAGGAAGAACGAGTCTCTTCGTGACTTCATCAAGAGGTTTTATGAGAAGAAGAACTCAATCCCTAACGTCAAGGATGAGGTCGTCATCGCCGCCTTTCGAAAAGGAGTCAAAGACACCTCGTTCATCGACAAATTCACACGGAAGCCTCCCAACTCTGTCAAGGCTTTATTTGACATGGCGAACAAATACGCCGACTCAGCCCACGCTGTTGCTGAGGCCCTTGAAGATAAAAAGGCATCCTGACAGAAGAAGTGGGAGGGCACCAACGACGCGGTCCCGACTAAAGCCGGGTATCGCAAACGCAAGTCAGACGGCTTCATTGTGGCAGTCGGCCACAATCGTCTTCGACTTTCAACAACTGAAGATTATCAGAACAATAAGTGACATGCTCGGGGGCTCACAAGCTCAAACGCAAGGATGGCATCCCCACTTCGAAATACCGAACAGCTAAGTCGCTTCCTGATAAATATTTCTTCACTCGGCCTTGCCAATGCCGCTTACACCTAATAGGTGCACAAGCTGCACTCTTCTCTGTTTTTGATCTTAAATGATTGCAAAAGTACTCAAGTAGCATAAATCCTGATCCGTGAAACTTTGCTCCATGAAAGACAAACTCAAGTCACCCAAAACGCGTGTCTGGGAAAGAGCCATGAGCCAACTCCCGACGCTAGGGGGCTATGACTAGTCGGGCAGAGTGCTTAAATGTAAGGGATCAACTACTCGGGGAAATTAATATCAATAAGAGGAAGAACATGAATTTACATATATTGTAAAATACATTTTATTCGGGTGATTCTTTCCATCGTCAGATGCTACTCATCCGATATCTTTATATTGCAGGCCCAGCTCCGGATACGCGTGACAGGAACTCAGGGCTACGAGCCTATCTCCTACGCTCGGGGGCTGGACAACTCTGCCAAAATACACTCGGGATGCTCCATGAGGGCTACTTACCGAGTACTTGCGCCAGTTGGGACGTCATCTTCCCCGGCTACGCTCCATGTGAGCTGACAACCGACTTTCGGCACTAGTCGGGGGTCGTATATCACTCGGCTGGGTGAGGTACGCCCCATGAGGGTCGCTAGCCGAATCCTATGCTAATGCAAGGTTCGGGTACCTTGCTTGGCTATAACTCTGTTGGGTAGGGTATGCCCCATGAGGGTCGCTAGCCAAATCCTATGCTAATGCAAGGTTCGGGTACCCTGCTCGGCTCTTTTGAAGTCAGAGAAGACTTACATCGTCAAAGCGCATCCGGAGTTCTCATGCACTGCGTCACACCTGAGGAGGGCAAGCAGATCCTGCAACATACCTGCTCGGGCACCTATGGCAACCAGGCTGCATCCAGAACATAAGTCGGAAAGGCTTGCGAGTAAGGATTTCTCTGGCTGATTGCGGTTATCGACACCAAATAACTCATCCTGACAGGCGATGGATGAGACTTCTATAGAGCTATGCCGGATAGGTCGGCTCAGGCCGGCTTATTTGGTAGCAGCCACCAAGATATGAGTTCCTACAGTAGCATGCTCCATGTGGGCCGCCCGCAGGCTGAGTTGAAATTATAGCGCTGGTGCTACCCACAGGAACCGATGAGGTAAACAGATATGCTTCATGAAAGCCTTATTGCTAAACATATATGTTTGGGTATCTGTTTTATCCACCAGGTCTCGAGGATATATCCTTACAAGGATCACAAGCTGGTCTTCATTAAAATTGGGGATGCAGGTATCTTTCTCGGGTACACTTGACCACGCCGTGGATTTATTTTCATAAAGTGGTACTCGGCCTACATGCGTGGCCATCAGTTGCCATGAGCAACATTATTCCCACTGACATGATGTGGAAGAGTCTAACTTTCGAGTAGTGCACTACTCAGGAGAGACTATAAATTTCTCATTCCCGCTGACATGATGCGGAGGAGTCTAACTTCCGGGTGGGACGCCACTCGGGAAAGACTATAAACCTCTTTTCCAGCTGACATGACGCTAAAGAGTCCCATATACGAGTAGCATCCTACTCGGCAAGACTATAAACACACATTCCGACTGACATGAAGTCGAAGAGTCCTATATACGAGTAGTTCCCTACTCGGCAAGACTATAAATCATATTCCGGTTGACATGATACCGAAGAGTCTCATATACCAGTAGTAATCTACTCGGGAAAGACTTCAAGGTTAAAGATCTTTGCCTTTATGTTTAATTGTCTTCACAATTAAGCACAAAGTCGGGGGCGCACACTATTCCTACATCTACATGGAGCCCTTCATAGCCTCGCTGCCAGCTGACATGAAGCAGGACTCGGGAGAAGCAGCACTTAGACAAAGAGTACTCGGGAGCAATGCACTCGGGAAGACTTCACCGTGGAGGATGAGCACTCGGCATCAGCTGTGACTCAACTATGAAGGTCTCGGGGACTACTGTGGGTGCCATGGGCCCCGGGTACCTCATGACAAGCATTTGGGCCACTCGGATAGAGGATGGGCCTAGCCTTGTAATTAGAGATATAGCTAGATTCGGCAGACTTCGCCTTGTATAGAAAGAAATATACAATCCTAGTCGGGTGCGTTATATCTCTAAGGGGAGATCTCCTAGTCGTAATCCGACGGGGACTCCTACCTTGTAACCCTGTCCCCCAATATATAAGGGGAGGCAGGGCGCCCCATGAGGGCAGAAGAGCACTCATAAGCTCACGGCCATACGGTTCATCAGAATCGCCACCATAATTCCTCAAAGGAATACATATAAACTGGACGTAGGGTATTACCTCACGTTGAGGGCCTGAACCAGTATAAAAATCTCCTTGTGTTCCTTTGCAATCGACTGAGTTTCCATCCGCCGAGTAGCCCCATATATTTATTGCCGGTGTAAAACATCGACACTATCATGAGCACCACTAGCAACAAAATCAACCTGGTGCTCACAACCCACCATTCATCCATGTTTTAGTTGCCCATTAAGAATCAGTCTCACACGACCACCGTCGTGAATAGAACCATCATTATTTTATGTGTAATCATATGTGATTAACAACTTTTATGTGATTCTATGGTTTCTAAGCTAAGCTAAGCAACCTAGAATTATTCTAGCTAACCAATATTTCAGCTCGCTAGTCATATTAATCCCATAGGTACAAAGGCAGGTTATCAAAACAACGGGCTGTAAACAAGGATTAGGGTTTTCCTTCCCGATGTCATTCTAAAATAAATGCACTTTTGAATTAAAATAGAGATTTAAATCATAGGATCAACATGCTCAAAGGGTTGTGGATCTGTACAACTTGCCTTGCTGCTCTACAAAGTCTTCCGAACCCTCTTCGGCGTAAACCAGCTCTTCTGGAACGTACGAAACTATAGGCAAATAACAAAACAAGCAAAAACAGTACATAAGCACATAGTAACATCATATGTGGATATTTTTAATGGATAGATCTCGATTTTTAAAGAATTTAGAGACTTGAACGACCTCAATCCGAGTTTGTATGAATTAGTTATGATTTTTAGAAGTTTCAACCGATTAAAACCATTTACAGGAATTATTAAAATATTAATGACACAATAATGAATTAATTTTGAAAAGGATAACAGGATTTATTGTGTCATCAGTGGTTGGTCCACCGTAGACCGGGTCCACGGGATCAGTTCACGGATTCCGACGGCTGGGATGGATTGGATCAAGATTCAACGGCTCAGATGGAACCCGATCGCGGTGCACGAATGGGCAACATCTGGTGCCAATCTGGCAGCCACGGGGAAGGAGGGGTGACGCAGCGGCTGACGGGGCGACGACGTGGACATCCGGCGACGGCGGCGGCTTGGGTGGCGAGGCTCGGCGGCGATCCCAGGCACGACAGTAGCTGCAGTTTGCGTCAGAAGGACGAGCTCGACAAGGCGATCTTACCTTGCAGGTACTCGGTGATGAACGGTGATGGATTGACCACCGGCGATGAGAAAAAGCGGCGGCGACCTTTGGGTACTCGGTGGCGATCTTCAGGTACTCAGTGACGACTGCGCTCCGACGGGGAAGGGTGGCTGCCGAGTGGCAGACTAGGTGCTGCCCTACTAGGGAAACACGTCTAGGTTGTTGGCGAAGGGTGCTAATGAACTGAGCGGTGGCGCGGCGTGGATGGACTTGGCAGCGGCAGCGGCGCAGGGATCTTACCATGGCTGGGGCTCTCCGGGGCGTTTAGGGTTAGGGCAAGGGTGGCGGCGGACTGAGGGGAGGACGGTGGTACTTATAGGGTCGCCAATCAGAGGAGTCCGAGGCGGATAAGGCGGCTATGGCAGCGGCACACTCGGGTGGCGCCAGACTCCGAGTCGATCTCGAGTTTGAGCTCAATCCCGAATCGTTTCACGCCGGGTTTTGAGGGGATTGGTGGCGGGGATAGAGGGGAGGATTTCCCCTCAACCAATTTGAGGAGAGGAGGAGTGGGGCGACCAGATTTCTTGCGGGGAGGGCGGCGGCTGACTCAAGCTCAGATTCGGCCTAGGAAAGACGAAGGCCCTGACAAGTGGGGTCCACCTATCGGTGGGGAGAAGAAAGAGAGAGGGAGAAGTGGGCCAAGCTGGGCTACGGGCGAGGGGGAGAGAGAGAAGGGGAGATGGGCTGAAATCGGCCCATGGCCTCAGGAGGAATTTTAAAAACCTTTTTTCTAATTATTTTTTCACTGATTTGGTTTTCTATTTATTAAAAATACTTTCATAGCTCAAATAATTCCCAGAAAAATCCAGGGACTACAAGAATTAAAGAAGTATTTAATAAAATTTTCCCTGGCCCATTTTTACTTTGAAATTTATTTAGAATTTTTATTAGCCACTCCTTTAGGCTTTTAATTATTTTCTAAAAATTATATTTTCACAGGTATTATTTATTAAGTAATTTTTAGTGTGTGACAAACACCCTAGTCTTGCTACCTTGTAAGACCATGGCATTGGCGTGCTCAGCCTGCCCATTGCTTCGTGGGTGTGCCACAGAAGAATAACAAATCTGGATGCCGAAGTCATGATAAAGTCTTTTGCCCTTGCCGCTGTTATGGTAGCAATGGGTTTTGCCTAGATCCACTTTGTGAATTTGTCCATTGCGATGAACAAGTGTGTGAACCCTCCTATTGCTTTTTTGAATGGCCCAAACTACAAAGGGCCAAGAGATTGGAATTGTTTGTAGTTCTTGAGCTGGAAGATGTGTTTGCCGTGCAAAGAACTGACAACCCTCCCATGTCCGAACTATGTCTTTGTCGTCAGAAACCATAGTTGGCCAGAAAAACCCTTGCCTATAAACCTTTCTAACTAATGTCCTTGATGCAGCGTGGTTGCCACAGATGACCGAGTGGATGGTGCAGTATCTGCTTGCCCTCCTTAGGTGTGACGCAGCGCATGAGGACTATGGATGCGCTTCTACGATAAAGGTCTTCACCAACTACGAGGAAACATTTGCTTCGATGTTTGATTCGCTCGGCCTCATTGTAATCTTCTAGGAGCTCGTCTTGCAGGAGGAACCTGATGATTGGAGTCTGCCAATCTTGAGAGATGATTAGAACTTCATTTGTTGCCATGGTAGGTTCAGCCTGCGACTGCTCGAGTATTGGTTTTTTCTTGACTGATGGCTCTAATAGTTGCTCGATAAAGATTCCAGTCAAGACCACTTCTTGTTTGGATACCATGTTGGCTAACTCGTCTGCAGCTTCGTTATATTGTCGTAGCATGTGTGTGATCTCCAGCCCTTCGAACTTGTTTTCTAGCTTTCATACCTCCTGTCAGTAAGCCACCATGTTGTCATCAAGACACATCAAGTCTTTCATGACCTAGTTCACCACGAGTTGTGAATCCTCGCGGACTACTAGTCAGTGAATGCCAAGTGATATAGCAATGCGGAGCGCGTGGATGAGTGCCTCATACTCGGCGACATTGTGGGACGCTGGAAAGTATATTTGAAGGACGTATTTCAATTTTTCTCCAGTGGATGACGTCAGGACGACACCAGCCCCTGCTCCGCCAATCCACAAAGAACCGTCGAAGTACATCGTCCGTTGGCGTAGCCGTCTGAACCTCTGTCCACTTGGCCATGAAGTCAAACACCATCAGCTCGAGGTTGAAAGACAATGTCAAACACCATCAGCTCGAGCACCCATTTAGCGATTCTGCCAGTGGCCTCGCGATTGTGCAGGACGTCCCCAAGTGGATACGATGTGACGATTGTAACTTGATGCGACTGGAAATAATGCACCAACTTCCGAACAGTTATAAGTAAACCATAGAGTAGCTTCTAGACTTGGGGATATCTTATCTTCAAGTCAAATAGGACTTCGCTAACAAAGTAGACTGGCCTCTGTACTTTTTTTATATGCCCAGGCTCTTCCTGCTCTACGACCAGCACCGTGCTGACTGCCTAAGAGGTTGCCACCAGATACAGCATGAGTGGTTCTTGGGGCATAGGTGATGCCAACACGGGTGGTGATGTGAGGAACTTCTTGAAGTCTTTGAAGGCTTGCTGGGCTTCTAGCGTCCATTGGAAATTATCGATTTTCTTCAGTAATTTGAAAAGGGCATGCCCCGTTCGCCGAGTCGGGAAATGAACCAGCTGAGTGCCACAAGTCAGCTTCTGTACGTCCTTCTGGCTAGTCGGGGTGCCATATTTATGATAGTGTTGACTTTTTCTGGATTAGTCTCGATGCCTCGCTGTGATATGATGAAGCCAAGTAACTTTCCCAAAGGCACTCCGAAGATGCACTTCTCTAGGTTCAACTTCATCTTGAATCTCCGAAGGCTTTGAAAAGTTTCTTCTAAGCCAGTGATGAGGTCCTCCTTAACTTTGGTCTTAATTACCACGTCATCAACATACGCCTCCACATTGCGCCGGAGTTGAGTGTGAAGACACCGCTGGATAGCAAGTTGATACGTTGCACCCGCATTTTTCAACTCGAACGGCATAGTGACATAGCAGTATGCACCAAATGGCGTGATAAAAGAAGTCTTTACGCAGTCCTCCTCCTTTAGGCTGATTTGATGATATCCCGAGTAGCAGTCGAGAAAATTGAGCAACTCGCACCCTGCAGTGGAGTCGACCACCTGATCTATCCTGGTTAGACCAAATGGATCCTTGGGGCACACCTTGTTTAAGTTGGTGTAGTCTGCGCACATGCGCCATTTCCCATTCTTCTTCTTGACCAGGACTGGGTTTGCCAGCCAATCCGGGTGATAGACCTCTTTGATGAACCCGGCTGCAAGGAGTTTGGTTATCTCCTCCCGAATAGCATCTTTGCGATCTTGTGCGAAGCACCATAGTCGTTGTTTGATTGGTTTGGCGTCCGGCTTGACGTTGAAGGAATGCTCGATCACTAATGATGGCAATGGGGTGCCTGATCTTTCGTTAGGTAAGGATAACTCTCGATTTGATAGAGAATTGACACTCACGATCTGGCTTCTGATCACCAAGACCCAAACCCTGCAATCACTGCACCATGTCTCCTCTTGTTATCAACCGTGCGCTTGCCCGGTTGACCACGCCACGAAGGCTAATCCCTGCATGCAAATCAAAGAACATAAGCAAGAACAAGAAAGATTGCAACTCACTTGCAGATGAATGATTATACTCTCGAAGTTGGGGTCTTACAAACCGATAAATGACAAAACTGTTCAAAGACAGAATAATCTAAGCAAAACCCCTCTAAACTATGACAGCTACTGAATATATATGAGTTCGGATGTCCTAGCGTAAGGGTTTTCCGTGTGAGGGGCACACTCCTCATGGGTTTAGCCCACGACACAAATACAAAGCCCAAAGGCCCAAACTAACTCGGATGGGAAAAATGACACAACTTGTTTCGGTGATTCTGGACAGCTTAGGAGGAATTTTGGTGTGAAACCAAAACCATCTGAAATTAGACATTATAAGCTTTCCAACAAGTACTTGTAGGCCCCGTAACTCCTTCTGGATCAAAAGTTATGGCCGTTTGAATTTGACGCTGTGTCCTAGCAACATTGAACACATCACTCACACCATAATCTGCAGGCAAATCAATCTTGTATACATTATCATTGATCTTCGCAAGAACTTTAAAAGGACCAGCAGCTCGAGACATTAATTTTGACTTGTGCAAAGTAAGAAACCTATCCTTTCTTAAGTGTAACCAAACAAGATCACCAGGTTCAAAAATAAGCTCCTTTCTACCTTGACTACCAGCAAGTTTATACTTTGCATTCATACGCTCAATATTGTTCTTAGTGGTCTCATATAACTTAAGCACAAATTCAGCCCGTGTCTTAGCATCAAAATTCACTTTTTTTAAAAATGGTAAAGGCAATAAATCAATTGGAGCGCGAGGGTTAAAGCCATATACCACCTAGAATGGACTCATCTTTGTGGTGGAATCAACGAACGGTTGTAGGCGAACTCTACATGTGGAAGACATTCTTCCCACATTTTCAAATTATTCTTCAAAACAGCCCGCAACATCGTTGACAAAGTACGATTCACCACCTCCGTTTGTCCATCGGTTTGGGGGTGGCAAGTTGTAGAAAATAGAAACTTCATCCCCAATTTCTTCCACAACGTCATCCAAAAATGACTCAAAAACTTGGTATCTTGATCTCAAACAATTGTATAGGGCACACCATGTAGACGAACGACATCCCTAAAAAACAAATCAGCAACTATGGTAGCATCGTCACTCTTATGACAAGGAATGAAATGTGCCATTTTGGAAAACCTCTCAACAACAACAAAGACACTATCCCTCCCCCTCTTTGTCCTAGGCAATCCTAAAACAAAATCCATAGAAATATCTTCCCAAGGAGCACTAGGGACGGGTAGAGGCATATAAAGACCATGTGGATTAAGACTCTCACGTACATACCCTTTTTCAAGCAAGTCTTGCACTTGACACTGAATTTCCTTAGTCTCTTCGGGATTTGTCCTATACAGCGCATGGTTTGGCAACGCAGCTCTCGGGATCAAATCAATTTAATGCTCAATTCCTCTCATAGGTGGCAGCCCTGGGGGTATCTCACTTGGAAATACATCAGCAAACTCCTGCAAAAGGTTAGTAATAGCACGTGGCAAAGAAGGAGGCAAGTCCTCTAGTGTAAAGAAAGTTTCCTTGCAAACCAAAGCATAGCAAATAGATTCATTAACATTTAACTCAGAAATCTCAGATTTAGTAGCTAACATGGAAGCTCCTTTCAACTTAAGTGTGTCTTTCCTAGCAAGTGGCTCTTTTTTCTCCTTTCTAGGTGGAAACACATCTTTAGCTACTTGCTGATTTTCAGACTTAGATTTATTTTCAGCACGCGCTATATCATCCTTCAAAATTTCAGCAGGGGTCATTGGTAGCAACTCAATCTTTTTGCCATTATGTGTGAAAGTGTACATGTTAGTTCTACCACGGTGCAGCACATCTCTATCATATTCCCAAGGTCTACCCAAAAGCAAAGAACATGCTTGCATAGGCACGACATCAAAATTTGCACTATCATGGTACTTTCCAACGAAAATTGCACTCTCACAACTTTGCTTACCTTGAACTTACCACAAGAGTTAAACCATTGGATGTAGTAAGGTTGTGGATGTGGTTGTGTAGGCAAACCTAGCTTGTCAACCAAATCTGAACTAGCAAGGTTGCTACAACTGCCGCTATCAATGACAACATGGCATGCTCTATTGTGAACCACGAACCTTGATTGGAACAAATTGTGGCGTTGATTTTGCTCTGCCTTCTCCATTTGAGCACTTAGCACCCGTTGTGCTACAATGCTCAGGTACTTGCTTGTATCTTCCGCACCTATGTGCTCCACATCCTCATCGCTCCCGTCATCATCTGTAGAAATGAGAACTCTCTGATTTGGGCAATCACGTTGCACATGGCCCATCCCTTTGCACTTGAAGTATTGGATATCCCTCGTTCTTCCCGTAGAAGCAACCGATGATGCGCTTTTTGTGGGTGCCTATACGCGAACAGATTTGCTCACCTCGGTAGCTCGTGAAGATGGCACTGCTGGCGCCCTATTGGTGGAGGGCGTAGAACTCCAAATAGGGACACTTTTGCCTTGCCCAATGGAAGGCCTCGATGTAGACGTGCTTCCCCAATTGTTCCTTCTCAATGGCTGCCTTCCCTGCAATTCCTGTTTAGCTAATATAGCTAGATGGAACAATCGGTTAAGAGAATTGTATTCTTTATATTGAATAATGTCCTGAATTTCACGTCTCAACCCCCCATAAAATCAAGCCATCTTATCCTCCTCATCCTCCTCTACCTCACAACCCAACATTCCTATTTGTAGCTCCTGAAAGTAATCTTCTATAGATTTTTCTCCTTGATCTAAGCGTTGCAACTTATTTCACAAATCTCATTTGAAAGATGGAGGAATAAATCTACCCTGCATAGCTTGCTTTAGTCTATCCCATATGTCAGGTTCTAGCCAGATTTAACTAGTTCACTCCACCAAATAATAGCAAAGTCCTTGAACTCACTAGTTGCTTGCCTAACTCTATGATTTTCAGGAACTAAATGGGAATTAAATTTCTGCTCTACGGTCATTTCCCAATCCAAATAAGCTTTAGGGTCATATTTTCCAGAAAATGAAGGCAAGGTAAATTTAACTTTAGCAAAAGGATCATCGTTACCTCGCCCTTGGTGATTTCCTCCCATACCTTGACGATTGTGGCGAAGGCGTTGATGTAGTCGTGCCTCTTGTGTCACTCGCCGGTCAACCTCTCCATCGTCATCATACATCATGGCATCATCTCCGGAGGGTGGCCGATGGGTCTCCAATTCATCAATCCTCCCAGCCACCAGCGTGGCTACTCGTCTATCTAGACTCTCAAGCGTGTGGTTTATGTTCTGCTTGGCAAGAGCAGCATTGACCCCCTCCAGAATGGTTTCATTCAATCCCTTCATCATCTGGTCCATGTAGCCTTGCATCTCGCTGCGAAGAATGCACTCCGAGATTTCATCGTCGGTCCCTGCCATTGTTAGCAAGAAGATAGAGAAAACACAAAGGAAATATCCCTATCAACTAGTACTATGAAAGGATAGTGGACACTCGCAAATGGAAGCACCTTACCGAGCTCTTACAAGGTTCTGAGACTAATGAGCAAAGGATGGTACAACCGGTGGTTGGTTCGTGATACCTTGAGGGCGTGATCCAGTGATTGCAAGGGTCGAGACCGTGCTGACTAGAAGTATATATGTGGAGTTTGGGAGGCCCAAAAATGTTAGTGGCACACAATTCAATAACAGATAGTAATGTTGAATAAATGTCCAAAGCACTTGTCCTAGTTGCTGGCCTAAATGTGTTCTAAACTAGATGTGATAAAACAAGGGAGACAAATAAGTATGAAAGGACAGCGGCAAGGAAAAAGGGACAAGGCAAAAAACACAGCACAAAACAGCACACAGCTGGGTGTGTCCTATGTGCTCCTCTCCTTTCTTTTTTTTTTCTTTTCTGTTTTTCTCTTCTTTCACACCTTTTTTTTATTTTTCTGATATTTTTTTCTCAACTAGGAGCACAGGAATAGCAACCTCAGGAAGGTGGCAGCTCAGTCTGATATAAGGTGTGGTCTGTAGAAATACACGAGCATGCTTTAGAAACCGTGCTAGAACTTTGAAGTGTGGAAACCCAATTTTCCGGTCTGAATTCGCAAAAAATTTCTGTAGATGTCCGCAGACTATTTATTTGCCTAATTTCGAGTTCGTATGTGAAAGTTATGGCAGTTTCAAGGAAGGTCCTCCGTATCAGTGTTTTGGTGGAGGCTAATTCGGGATCAGATGGTGGTGTCTAGAGGGGTGCGGCGGATGGATCACGAACTGAACTTAAACACAATCTAAGCCAGCAACCGAACTCGACCTAGGACACAAACTCAAGACTACGGACTCTGAAACAGAATTATGCAAAGGCTAACATGGTTGTAGGATAGGGAAAAACCTACTACTTATTTTTGTGGCTTTTCTGGACTCTAGGTATAGGAAACAAAGATTGAAACAGGACAGAAAAGATGATACCTAATGGGCAACCTTCGCTCTGATACCACTTGATGATGGCAACGGGGTGCCCGATCTTCCATTAGGTAAGGATAACTCTCGATTTGATTGAGAATTGACACTCACGATCCAGCTTCTGACCACCAAGACCCGAACCCTACAATCGCGGCACCATATCTTCTCTTGTTATCAACCATGCGCTTGCCCGGTTGACCTCACCACGAAGGCTAATCCCTACATGTGAATCGAAAATCACAAGCAAGAACAAGAAAGATTTCAACTCACTTGCAGATGAATGATTATACTCTCGAAGTTGGGGTCTTACAAACCGATAAACGGCGAAACTGTTCAAAGACAGAATAATATAAGCAAAACCCCTCTAAACAGTGATGGCTACTGAATATATATGAGTTAGGATGTCCTAGGGTAAGGGTTTTTCCCTGTGAGGGGCGTACTCCTCATGGGTTTAGCCCACGACACAAAAACAAAGCCCAAAGGCCCAAACTGACTCGGATGGGAAAAATGATACAACTTGTTTTGGTGATTCTGGACAGCTCAGGAGGAATTTTGGTGTGAAACCAAAACCATCTGAAAGTACGCTTTATAAGCTTTCCAACAAGTACTTGTAGGCCCCATAACTTCTTCTAGATCAAAAGTTATGGCCATTTGAATTTGATGCTGTCTCCCAGCCCGAAACTGAATCGGTCTCGGGAATAAGAATTTACTTGCACTTGTTGTCTCCACTTTAATATTTGGCTTCTTGAGCTATTCTCCATGGTCTTCTCCCAGGTTCCTAATAACAATAAAATCATCACAAGAATTAAATAGCATGCCATTCGTAGAAATATTTCCATGTAAGCTTAGAAACGCATTCACCTGGCAATTAAGTTGACTGGCACGTGCGCGAGTAATTGGTCCTTGGACCTGTGGAGGTTGTAAGTGTGTATCGAAAGAAGTGATGTCCTCATCAATCACTTCCCTTGGTACACCAGAAATGTTGGAAGGTTTCGAAGCAAATATATTCCTATTCACCTAGAAGAAGGTGACGAGCGCGTCTTCCTATTTGGGGTCAAGTCCGATCCCGGCAAGCGTAGTCTTGGTGGGGTTGGAATGGTCCAGGGGATCTTCTTCATCTCTGAATCTGCCAAAATTTTCAACTTTGTTGCTTTCCTTGCTAGAACTTGATCATCCTCAATTGCAGGTGTTGCAGCTAGTCAGATATTGTTTTGTCCGACTGCTGCCTCTTGAAACTAGGCCACCTCGCAGCTCTCCATGTCGCAGGTGAAGGCTTGATTAACATCACTGTGCAAGGAAAATACTCCTGCTGATCCTGGCATCTTGAGCACCATGTATGTATAATGGGGCACCGCCATGAAGTAGGCTAGTGCTGGCTGTCTGAGTATGGCATGATATGTGGTCTCAAAGTCGGCAACCTTGAAGAAGATGTTCTCGGTGTGGAAATTCTCCTACGTGCCAAATGTAACTGGCAGAGTGATCTGTCCGACTGGAGTGGAAGAGAGGCCAGGGATTACCCCGTGGAAGGGAGCAGTACTTGGCTATAGCTCGGATCGAGGGATCTTCATCTCGTCGAGCGTTTTGGTGAACAATATGTTGAGAGCACTTCCTCCATCGATGAGAACCTTCCTCAACTTGATACTCCTGATATCTGATCTAGGACGAGTGCATAACGCCCTAGATGCGTGACTCGGTCTAGGTGATCTGCGCAGTCAAATGTGATTGCCTTCTCTGACCAGCGCAGGTATTGGGGCATCTGTCGAGACCGAGTTGACTTCTCGGGTTGTTAGCTTTTGTTTTCTCTTGGACTCGTATGCAGATGGCCATCCGAAGATGTGATTGAGCTCATCCTAGGGATCTTGGTAGTCACCAGCTGCACCCGAATCTGGCTTGTCCTTGTCTTTGGCATCACCAAATACTGATGTTTCCTCTGAAGCGTACTTCTTCAGCATGAAGCAATTTTTAGCCACGTGCTTCCCCTTTGGGTGGAAAGGGCATGGCCTGTTCATGACTTTCTGGTAATTGTCCGTCCTTGAGGGTCGCAGCCGACTGTGTTCAATAACCGCTGCGACGTTGTCCGACTTATGCTTGCAGTTGCCAGACTTAGTCGGGGCTGTATCGTCTGTGTCTTTCCTCTTCTTCTGTCGGGGCTCTTTCTTGTCTTCTAGGGCCTTGGCAACAGTGTTGGCCGAATCAGCGTATTTGTTGGGCATGTCGAATAGAGCCTTGATAGAACTCCAAGGCTTCCAAGTGAACTTGGCGATGAACGGGGTGTCTTTAACTCCCTTGCGGAAGGCAGCGATGATGACCTCATCCTTGATCTTTGGTATCGAGTTCCTCTTCTTGGAAAACCTCTTGATGAAGTCATGGAGGGACTCGTTCTTCCTTTGGTGACATTGATATAAGTCATACCTGGAAGATGGCCTCTCGTGTGTTCCATGGAAGTTAGCAACGAAACGCTCTCAGAGTTCTCCCCAGGAGCTGATCGATCGCTTGGGAAGGCCCATTAGCCATGTTCTCGCCAAGTCAGTTAAGGTGACTGGGAGATATTTAGCCATGGACTTATGATCGCTTTTGGCTGCATGGATCACCAAAGTGTAGACCATGAGCCAGGACTTAGGATTGGTCTTCCCATCGTATTTTTTGATTCCAGTCGCTTGAAGCCCTATGGCCAGTCGACTTGTTGTAGCTCGTGGGTGAATGCCAGTACTCCTTCATCTGTGTTAGGGTTCCGACTTCGGATACATCGATGAAATCACTCGTGGTGGAGGCTAAAGCATTCCTGCTCATCTTCCAGTCAGTGGTGCTCGTCTTCCTCACGCTCTCGATGTTGGGCATTGATGTCGTGGCAAAGGTCCTGCCATAGTTATCCTCAGGCATCTTGGTTGTCACGGCAGTTGTCATGGTGCCGCCTTTGATCATTGTTCTTGTTGATGTTTTGTATCAGCAATAATAGTATGGGGCTACTTGTGAGACCTAAACATGATGGATTGCAAAGAACACGAACAATTTATACTGGTTCTGTGGAGGCCATGGGCCCCGGGTACCTCACCACCTACATATGGGCCACTCGGATAGAGGATGGGCCGAATCATGTAGTTAGAGATAAGATAGCACCCGACAGACTTTGCCTTGTATGATAAGGAAAACAGAGTCTTAGTCGGATAAGTTTCTATCTCTAAGAAGGAAATCCCTTGGCCGTATCCGGCTGGGATCCTCATCTTGTACCCCTGTCCCCTAGTATATAAAAGGAGGCAGGGCGCTCCATGAGGGCAGGGAAGATCATTGATCAACATAAGCTCTTAGACGAATAACACCACAACTGGACGTAGGGTATTACCTCACATCGAGGGCCTGAACCAGTATAAAATCTCTTTGCGTTCCTCTGCAATCTACCAAGTTTCCCCTTGCCGAGTAGCCCTATAGTTCTATTGCCGGTGTAAAACATCGACAGTTGGCGCTCCAGGTAGGGGCACCGACGAGATTCACATCTACAAGCTCGATGGATCCAACAAGCAGAGTCGACGACGACAAGTTCTCTCCTGGAGACACAATTTCTTTCGAAAGCCTCGATTTCATCACCGACCAGATCGGCAACCTTACCTTGGCAGATCTACATCCCGCGCCACAGACCCGATCTCCTGCGATTCAGTTTGGACACAGCCAAGCGCCATTTCAGATTGGATCTAGAGAGGTCGGGGTCGTTCTTACTCTGATAAAGTACTCAGAATCTGACTCTAAGTCGGATAACGGTTCGAGCACTAGCTCGGACTCTAGTCTGGCAAGTCTTCTTCTGTCCCGCGAGATCTTTATGGCTTCAACACCACCATCTGAGGTGCGCCGACTACAAGAGGAGCAACAGGAGGAGGCGCACTGACTGCGACAACAGGAGTAGGCTGACTGCGAGGCTCGCAATGACGGGCTACGCAAGGCTAGGTGAGCGGCTCAGCAGCAATTCTCAAGACTAAAGTCGGCGATCACGACGTCTTTGTCATGCCACAACAGAATGTTGTGGCCGCCACAACCTTGCTGGACATGCTCCAGCTCGGGCCTGATCACCAGGCCACCCCAACTATCGCCAAGATCAAGGTGATGATCACGGCTGCAGCCTACCAGCAACAACAACAACCAATCGGGATCTCCAGCAGCAGGCTCATCCACATCAGCACAGCGTCGGGCGGCCGGCTCAAGTCGGCCACACGAGGAGTCGAGGAAAACATCACTCGGCAACACTAACAACGACAACCGGCGGCGTCACCAAGATCTCCGAGAACGCCTACAACATGACCTCCGCCATACCATCAACGCCCGGCGCCACGAACGAGAAGAGGACGAGCGCCGCCGACTGGAGGACGAAAACGAGCGCTTCGGTCTCCATCACGAGCGGTTTATCCGCCGTGGTCAAAGCCCAAGCCCTCATGAAGATGAAGGCATTCCTGCTTTCACACGGGAGCTGTAGGACGTCGATTGGCCGACTGGTTTTAAGCCCACAGGCATCGAAAAGTATGACGGCAAAACAAATCCCGAGTCCTGGCTCACCGTATATACCCTGGCAGTTTGAGCTGCTGGGGGGGACAGCAAAGCCATGGCTAACTACCTCCCGGTCGCCCTAGCCAACTCGGCAAGGACATGGCTGATAGGGCTCCCGAGGCGGTCGATCGGTTCCTGGGGAGAACTCAGGGAGCGGTTCATCACTAATTTTCAGGGAACCTACGAGAGGCCATCTTCTGAACATGATTTGTATCAACTACACTAGAAGAAGAACGAGTCTCTATGAGATTTTATCAAGAGATTCTCCGAGAAGCGCAACAAGATCCCAATGATCCGAGACAAGGCCGTCATCGCCGCCTTCCGCAAGGGAGTAAAGGACGCCCCGTTCATCACGAAATTCACTCGGAAGCCACCACCCTCTGTCCAGGCTCTTTTCGACATGGCCAACAAATACGCCGACTTGGCTGAAGCGATCGCAGAGGCCCTTGACGAGAAGGAGTACCGACAGAAAGACCAGAAGGCGAAAGCCGATAACGAGCCGTCTCGAAACAAGTCTGGCAGCCGCAAGCGGAAGTCGGACAATGAGGTGGCCAACATGGAGCGTACTCGGTCGTGGCCCCAGCGGAATAATGACTACCAAAAAGTCATGAGCGGGCCATGCCCCTTCCACCCCAAGGGCAAGCACGCGGCCAAAGACTGCTACATGCTTAAGAAGTTTGCCTCCGAGCAGGCTTCATCATCTGGCCCCAACAAGGACAAAGACAAGCTAGATCAGGGTTCGGCCAACAATTTTCAAGATCCCCAAGCTGAGCTCAATCACATTTTTGGAGGGCCGCTCGTGTACGAGTCCAAGTGCAAACAGAAGCTATCAGCACGCGACATCAACACGGTCTCTACAATGGACACCCCCCAGTACCTGCGCTGGTCAGAGATGGCCATTACCTTCAACCGCGTAGATCACCCAGATCAGGTTTCACACCCGGGACGCTATCCACTCATCCTGGACCCGGTCGTCAAAAATATAAGGCTGAAGAAAATGCTCATCGACGGAGGCAGCGCGCTCAACATCTTATTCGCTAAGACTTTGGATGAGATGATGATTCCTCGTTCAGAATTACGGCCGAGCACTGCACCCTTCCAGGGGATAATTCTCGGCCTGTCATCAACTCCACTCGGGCAGATCACATTGCCAGTAACCTTCGGCACGCGGGATAACTTCCACATGGAAAACGTCTGCATTGAGGTCGCCGACTTCGAGACCGCGTACCACGCGATACTGGGACGACCGACACTCGCCACATTTATGGCGATACCGCACTATACATATATGGTGCTCAAGATGCCTAGGCTAGCAGGAGTCCTCTCCCTCCACAGCGACGTCAAGCAAGCCTTCACCTACGACAAGGAGAGCTACGAATTGGCTCAATCACAAGAGGCGACAGTTGGGCGCAACAGCATTCGGCAAGCCGTCACAACTGAAGTCGAGGAAGATCTAGTTCTGGCAAAAAAGGCGGCGAAGTCGGGAATTTCAGCGGACTCTGACACAAAGAAGATCCCCCTAGACCCTTCCGACCCCTCCAAAACTACTCTAGTCGGGACGGACTCGACCCCAAATAGGAAGACGTGCTCGTCACCTTCCTCCAAGCTAACAAGGATATCTTCGCGTGAAAACCGTCCGACATGCCAAGCGTACCAAGGGAGGTGATCGAGCATGCCCTCAACATGAAGACAGACGCCAAGCCGGTCAAGCAATGGCTGCGGCGCTTCGCTCAAGACCGCAAGGATGCTATTCGAGAGGAGATCACCAAACTCCTCGCAGCCAGGTTCATCAAGGAGGTCTATCACCTGGATTGGTTGGCAAACCCAGTTCTAGTCCAGAAGAAAAATGGTAAATGGCACATGTGCATCGACTACACCAATCTCAACAAGGCGTGCCCCAAGGACCCATTTGGTCTTCCCAGGATAGATCAGGTGGTAGATTTCACGGCTGGGTGCGACCTACTCAGCTTTCTCGACTGCTACTCGGGATACCATCAAATCAGCCTGAGGGAGAAAGACTGCTTAAAGACATCTTTCATCACGCCGTTTGGAGCATACTGCTACATCACAATGCCGTTCGGTCTGAAAATGCTTGAGCAACCTATCAACGGGCAATTCAACGGTGTCTGCACACTCAGATCGGGCACAACATGGAAGCCTACGTCGACGACGTGGTGATCAAGACCAAGTCCAAAGAAGACCGCTGACCTAGAAGAAACCTTCCAAAATCTTCGAAGATTCAAGATGAAGTTGAACCCGAAAAAGTGCGCCTTCGGTGTGCCATCCGGCAAGTTACTCAGCTTCATCGTCTCACATCAAGGCCAACCCGGAGAAAGTCAACGCAATAATAAACATGGCTCCCCTGACTAACTAGAAGGACGTCCAAAAGCTGACAGGCTACATGGCTTCACTCAGTCGGTTTATTTCTCGACTGGGCGAACGGGGTATGCCCTTTTTCATGCTATTGAAGAAAGCCGACGACTTCTAGTGGACAGAAGTTCAACTGCCTATATCAACAGTAAAGCTAGAGTACTGGACAATGTGCTTCGACGGTTCTCTACGGATCGGCGGCACCGGGGCTGGAGTCATATTGACATCCCCCACCGGCGAAAAACTCAAGTACGTTCTACAAATCCACTTCCCGGCTTCCCACAACGTCGCCGAGTACGAGGCACTTATCCACGGGCTCCGGATTGCTATATCACTCGGCATATGTCGACTGGTTGTGCGCAGGGATTCTCAACTCATGGTGAACCAAGTCATGAAAGACTGGACTTGTCTCGATGATACTATGGCGGCATACTGTCAGGAGGTCCACAAGCTGGAAAACAAGTTCGACGGGCTGGAAATCACATATGTCCTGCGCCAATACAATGACGCGGCAAACGAGCTGGCAAATATGGGATCCAAGCGAGAAGCGGTTCCGACTGGAATCTTTGTCAAGCAACTCATGGAGCTATCAGTCAAGAAGAAACCAGCGCCGGAGCAGTCGGGAGGCGAACCTACCCTGGCTATAGATGGGGTTGCACATATGTCAAGACTGGCGGCCCCTGTTATCAAATTTCTCCTGGACGACGAACTCCCAGACGATCACAGTCAAGCCGAACAAATCAAGCGTCGAAGCAAAAGCTTTCTACTAGTCGGAGAAGACCTATATCGAAGGAGTGCATCCGGTGTCCTCATGTGTTGCGTCACCACCGAGGAAGGCAAGCAGATCCTACAATCGATCCACTCGAGCATATGTGGCAACCTTGTCACATCCAGGACGTTAGTCAGAAAGGCTTACCGGTAGGGATTTTCTGGCCCACAGCAGTAACAGACGCAAAAGAAATTGTCCGCAAATTCGAGGGTTGCCAGTTCTATGCAAGACAAACCAATCTCCCAGCCCAAGAACTCCAAACAATCCCCATTTCCTGGCCATTCACAGTATGGGGGCTCGACATGGTCGGGCCTTTCAAGAAAGCGCCAGGAGGGTTCACACATCTATTCGTCACAGTGGAAAAATTCACCAAGTGGATTGAGGCAAAACCCGTTGCAACTATAACAGCGGCACGAGCAAAGGACTTCATCATGAGTATACTATACAGATTTGGGGTTCCTAACCGCATCATCACGACAACGATACTCAGTTCACGGGCGGCGTGTTCCAAGACTTCTGCGAAGATTTCGGCATCAAGATCTGCTATGCATCTGTTGCACACCCATGGAGCAACAGGCAGGTCGAGCGAGCCAACGGTATGGTCTTACAAGGCATCAAGGCCAGGATATTCGACCGACTACAACCACATGCGGGCCGTGGGTACAAGAGCTCCCATCTGTTCTCTGGTCTCTCAGAACCACAGTTAGTCGGGCAACAAGGCAATCCCTTTCTTCCTGGTCTATGGTGTTGAGGCTATGCTACCGACAGAGTTACAGCTCGGCTCTCCATGAGTTCAGGCTTACTCAGAAGACGTCTCAAACAATACCCGATTGGTCGAGCTAGATCGGTTGGAAGAAGCAAGGGACATCGCAACAATCCAGTCGGCAAGGTATCTTCAAGGCCTACGTCGCTACCACAATCGCAATGTCTGTGGCCGTGCCTTTTTGGTCAGGGATCTCATCTTGAGAAAAATACAAACCACAAAAGACAGGCACAAATTATCCCCACTTTGGGAAGGGCCGTTCATTATAGCCGAGGTCATGCGGCCAGGCACCTACCGACTGAAGACCGAAGACGGTGTCCTCATCAGCAGCTCATGGAATATAGAACAGCTACGTCCTTTCTATACCTGAGCTTTATACTTTCACATGTGTACAGTTTTCTCTGACTCACTACGCCGCTTGTATCAACCGAGTAGTGAGTCGGGGGCTGCATGTATTATATGTGTTTTGTCAATAATATACGAGCCTGTCTTACTCCAGTTATGAAGCCTTACTACGACTGTCATGTTTGCCTGAGTACACTTTCTTACAGTGAACGATTTTATTAAGTTCTGACAGACTAACTCGACGTAGACTACACATTTGAGTAAAGCTAATGACAACTGAGTAGTAATTCAAGGCTTGGCGGCACTGCACATATATTTACACATGTTTTCCACAAAAGTTTATCCATACCGACTACATGACATATTACTCTTACAGACCCAGATCTCGGGTGATTATCTCAACAGTCGGCCTCGCCCGGGCTACAGCTCCAGCGCCTCCTCGGGCGTCGTCTCCTCGGCAAACCCCTCCCTGATGGCTTCGATGTCTGCCCTCAGGTAGATTGATTTGGTCATTGCCAGGTCTGGGCCATGCCGGCAATGACATGCTCATCTGAGTACGTGTTGACGCCGAAAACCGCCGGGTGTGCCGAAAAGCTTGCTGATGATCTGGTTTGATGCGATTGAACATACGAAGGCCTGGGAGATCTGCTTAGCTCCAGTGCAGGTCCTAAAATATTTGAGGTTCGCGGGCGTGCCAGTCAATTTGACCCTGTAATTGACAAGGAGGAAGAAATTTGATTACTGATCCAATCGGCCAGTAAGCCGATACGGATTCCTTCCAGCCGATCGCCGCTATGCTCGTGCCCGGGCCCTCGCCTGTACTCGCGCTCTCGCTCCCGGGTCCTCGCTTGTACTCGTGCCCGGGTCAGCAGCAACTGCACATCGGCTATCGGCCGATACAGACTGATGTAGGCTCCTTGTAGCCGATGGCCGATGGCACCTGTGTATCGGCTAGGAAACCGATAGCGCTATAAACAAATAGATAAGCTGTTAGTACAACATGTGCATCGGCTAGAAGCCGATGATAAAATAGATATGCAGGATAGTAAGCCAACCGACTGCCGAGGAAACACATGTGTATCGGCTCGAAAACCGATGATAATATAGATGACAAACAGTAAGGATAATACAGTCGGCTTTATAAAAAGATAACCTATCGGCTAAGCACTCCGATAGAACGTCGCATATACACCGATCGGCTCGGCAAGGATAAATCTATTATTATCGATCTAGTAGTTCAACCTAACTGATGCAGCACAGATCGATAATAGTAAAGGAACCTCAACGAGCCGATAGACCTAATGCAACTGTGATGAAAATAACTTACCGGCTATACATTCCGATAAGACGCTTGCACAAAGGATATCAGCCTAACAGGAATAATTTATCGCTAGCAGTTTAGTAGGTCGGACCCAACCGATGCAGCACAAACTGATGATAAACTACCCCCGATAAACTGATAAAAACTATGCACGCGTGATGTGATATACCTGACCAGCCTAAGAGGTCGGACCGAACCGATGCAGCCGTAGACAGATCCGATACACCGTGGTAAGCCGACTACCATAGACCGACTAGAATATCGGACCTAACCGAGAAAGTCCTAGCCGATTGGTAGTCGGGGTAACGAGACTTACCCTCTCGCAGGAGTTCGGACCTAACCGATGCAGCCCCGCTCGAGAAGCAAGAACCCGTTGGTAAAGGGTGGCGATGCGCCGAATTGTATTGATCGATTAGATGATTTACAAGGTACCCGGGCATACGTATATATACCCCGAGTTATTACAGTCCTTATAGGACACGGAACAGGACTTTCCTAACTAGAAAAGGAAAACTAACAAGCCCGATCAGATACGAGATCAGGTTTCCTAAAAATTATCAAAACTACCTAATTAATAGATAAGGTAATTAACTGCCATAACGTGGTCTTCACGATTCCTTCCCAAGCTCGAACTCTTCTGGATTAGTTTCCAACGGCTGATATCGCTTCTTTCCTTAACCGAACATGGTAACGAACCGTACCAAATTTTGGCGTTAACACATGCCCCCCAATTTCGGAGTTTGTTATCAAACTTCGAAATTCTTCTTTTGTTTGGGCCTCAATATTCCTTCCTGGCCTCTTGAAGTCGGCTCTCATGAGCCGATACCTTTTGTACTAGGTGTGCTAGGCTCTCGAAGTCTTCTGATGAAAATCTTTCCTTGATCGGAGCCACCAAACCTTGGAATGCTAACTCGGCCAGCTGTGCATCATCCAGACTTAAACTATAACATCGGCTTCTAACATCACGAAACCGCTGGATATACTCCGTGACTGATTCCTCCGGCTTCTGTATTACCGATGTTAAATCTATCAAACTCATCTCCTGACTCCCCATAAAGAAATACTTGTGGAATTGCTTTTCCAGATCGGCCCAACCTTGAACTGAGTTAGGTGGCAATGAAGAAAACCATGTAAAAGCCGATCCGGATAATGATAACGGGAAGAATCTAACTCTCAAAGCTTCTACAGCCGATGCTTCTCCGCACTGCGCTAGGAATCGGCTGACATGCTCCACTGTAGACACATCATCTTGCCCTGAGAATTTGGAGAAGTCTGGTACTCTGTATCGGCGTGGCAACGGAGCTCTATCAAACCAATCTGGATATGGAGGCCGATATATAAATGTTTCCTTCTTCGGTCTTAAACCGAATTGTTCTCTCATCACCTCCGTGATTCTTGCTGTCAAATCTTCTTCTCTTGGATTTTCATCGTGATAACGCAGAGGTGGAGTTTGTAGCCGATTCTGATTCTGATATTCCCTCTGATAATTGTACTCAGGAACAGCTTCTGAATAACTCTGTTGATGCCCCCCGGGTATTTGAATCGGCTCCACTGCCTTCTTGATCAAGCTCTGTAATGTGTTCATCAATATCCCAGATTGATCGGTCAACGCATGATGAACTGCTTCATTAAACATGTCTTGGATCGGCTTCTGTGAACTTGTAGGCGATATATTGCTTGATTCACCAACCAGAACAGGATTTTGGAAATTGGATTTTGAATCGGCCCTTGATCTGTCATGCCGAAGGATTGTAGACAAAGCTTCTAAACTCCACGATGTTCTGCTCCACTTGTTGTCTTTGTTCTCGTCAAGTCTTTCCATTGTGACTGGGATCATATCATCTTTGACCTCTTTCCAGCCATGTCGAAGTTCTGTGTCCCACGGGCGTGCCAAAAGCGTGTTGACGCCGAAAAACCGCCGGTGTGCCGAAAAGCTTGCTGATGATCTGGTTTGATGCGATTGAACATACGAAGGCCTGGGAGATCTGCTTAGCTCCAGTGCAGGTCCTAAAATATTTGAGGTTCGCGGGCGTGCCAGTCAATTTGACCCTGTAATTGACAAGGAGGAAGAAATTTGATTACTGATCCAATCGCCAGTAAGCCGATACGATTCCTTCCAGCCGATCGCCGCTTATGCTCGTGCCCGGGCCTCGCCTGTACTCGCGCTCTCGCTCCCGGTCCTCGCTTGTACTCGTGCCCGGTCAGCAGCAACTGCACATGGCTATTCGGCCGATACGGACTGATGTAGGCTCCTTGTAGCCGATGCCGATGCACCTGTGTATCGGCTAGGAAACCGATAGCGCTATAAACAAATAGATAAGCTGTTAGTACAACATGTGCATCGGCTAGAAGCCGATGATAAAATAGATATGCAGGATAGTAAGCCAACCGACTGCCGAGGAAACACATGTGTATCGGCTCGAAACCGATGATAATATAGATGACAAACAGTAAGGATAATACAGTCGGCTTATAAAAATAACCTATCGGCTAAGCACTCCGATAGAACGTCGCATATACACCGATCGGCTCGGCAAGGATAAATCTATTATTATCGATCTAGTAGTCAAACCTAACTGATGCAGCACAGATCGAAATAGTAAAGGAACCTCAACGAGCCGATAGACCTAATGCAACTGTGATGAAAATAACTTACCGGCTATACATTCCGATAAGACGCTTGCACAAAGGATATCAGCCCTAACAGGAATAATTATCGCTAGCAGTTTAGTAGGTCGGACCCAACCGATGCAGCACAAAGCTGATGATAAACTACCCCCGATAAACTGATAAAAACTATGCACGCGTGATGTGATATACCTGACAGCCTAAGAGTTCGGACCGAACCGATGCAGCCGTAGACAATCCGATACACCTGGTAAGCCGACTACCATAGACCGACTAGAATATCGGACCTAACCGAGAAATCCTAGCCGATTGGTAGTCCGTAACATTACACTATCCAACAGAGCTTACCCTCTCGCAGGAGTTCGGACCTAACCGATGCAGCCCCGCTCGAGAAGCAAGAACCCGTTGGTAAGGGGTGCGATGCGCCGAATTGTATTGATCGATTAGATGATTTACAATACCCGGGCATACATATATACCCCGAGTTATTACAGTCCTTATAGGACACGGAACAGGACTTTCCTAACTAGAAAAAGGAAAACTAACAAGCCCCGATCAGATACGAGATCAGGTTTCCTAAAATTATCAAACTACCTAATTAATAGATAAGGTAATTAACTGCCATAACGTGGTCTTCACGATTCCTTCCCAAGCTCGAACTCTTCTGGATTAGTTCCAACGGCTGATATCGCTTCTTTCCTTAACCGAACATGGTAACGAACCGTACCAAATTTTGGCGTTAACAGTACCTCTTTAGGCACTCGGTGATCCTCAAGATGTGCCTCCACTTGGGGATTCGACTGTAGCTGTTCCCACAGCGAGATCCATCAGATCAAGAGCCCTTTCACGGACCCGATGAGGGCCTCCCGTGACTCCCTGATAGCCTATCTCCTCTGTTATAAGATATTGGCTGGACATTGCTCTCAGTTTCCGGGTCCACCGGCAAGTAAAACTTGATAGGCTCGGCTGCAGATGGAATGACTAAAAGATGTAGATCATCGTCGAGACAGGACTTACTCATAGTCGGCCTCCACTCGGCCATCTTCTCCAGTCTAGCTTTTTCTTCGCAGCTTGATGGTGGCCTCTTTTAACTCGGCCTTCTCCCGTCGAGCTCAGTGTGCCGTGGTCAGTCGGCCTTGACTCTGCAAGCTCGCCTTGCTTCTTTGCCTCCTTCAGCTGCTCCCTCTCTGTTCGGGTCTTCACTCTGCTTCGAGGGATGGCACGACGATTAGTCAAGAACTCAACCTTGCAGCCAAGACACAACTGGCAGTCGGAACACGCAGTGGAGAAATACATCAAGGGCATCGGGAGGATGCATTCGGGGGATTTTTACCTCTAATCTCCCGCCTTGGCCAAGTTTCATCCCTGAGCGGTGACGCATCCTTCAGCCAGGCTCTCCTCCCCGCATGGCGCTCCTCCATCGCGGCCTTCAACGCCCAGAGCTGCTCTAATTCCGCAACGTGGTGGGGGGCCATTTCAATCAAGATCTCGTCATCTCCTCATTGCGATCACCAGCTTCTACTCAGAGACAACAAGTCAAGATGGAGTCAGATGTTATGAACAGAAGACCCCAGACTCCACTGCAAGAATTATACCCGAACTCCCTGGACCCGATATGGCGGCACGAAGCAAGCTTAGCGTTCCTTCTCGTCGCGGCCTCATCAAGCTTGAACCTCTTCACGGTTCCATCAGGCACCGTCTAGGTGAACGTCCAAGGAAACTTACATGGAAGCTTCAATCGGGGAAGTTCGGGATCTTCGGTGGCGGCAACGATGACAACGACGACGACGATGACCATGACGGCAACGAGGTCCTAGCCCCCACGCCGGCATCCCCCGTGGCCTCGAGGTCGACTCAAGTCTCGCAATGGCCTCAGCACGGGCGTCGACTCAGGGGCTGGCAGCAACCTCAGTAATCGCTCCTTGGTCAGCGGCACCCACCCCCGCAGTTGGGACACCTCAGTCTCCTGACTAGGATGCCACCGGCTCAGCGGTGTGCTCACGGACTTCCGCGCTCGGCTGGGCGGCTCTCAAGGGAGCGGTCGGAGCGGTCTCCTTGAGATTGATATCGGGGCCATGCTTCCTGCATGACAAAATAGACATCAAAATACTACTCAACAGACCAACGATCCAGAAGACCCAGAGGAGCCCTACCACTTGGAGAAACTGAGTTCCCGCCGGCGATCCAAGTCCCGGCGAGCCACTACCCCGGTTGTCGACCGCGTCGGTGAAACGGTCAGCGTGGCGTAGCGACTGGAGGCGGCCCATTGGGCGTGGCCGACTCGGGCACCAGAAAGAGACGTATGCTGCGCCCTGCTCAGACTTGTATCGCGGGTTTCCGGGCTCGGCAACATCGAGCTCGCTACACTAGTCCCAATCTGACTTGATCACCTGGGTGCCGGTGCGTATCCTTTATCTTTAACTTCCTGCCACCACGTGCTCATGCCCCTCACCCCGATAAATGAACAGCTTTTTCCCTTTGTCTTCGAGTGGTGGGGCGCAGGGCTCCTCCCTCTTTTCGATTTTATGGGTGGGGGGCTAACAACGGCGGGAAGTCCCTCGTCGAACTCCTTACACCCATACAGATGATTCAAACAAACATATATCACACAATGCGGCAATCGCAATACAATCCATAGCATTCAACACGGAAGAAAGACAAAGGTTACATTGAGCGCGCCAAAGGAAGATATATGGCACCGATGCAGGCGCTTATCGTCTTCGGTCTCCCGCATCACCCCATTGAGAAGAGAGTAACCAACAGCTCTCGGTCACCTGTCCTTGTTGGCCGTCTCGTGGCTACTCGTCAGGATCATTTTGCCCTGAAAAGTCCCAGCCAATGGCTCCTCAGCTTCAACGGCTGGATACGCCGATCAGGAAACCCAGCCACCCAAGCCCGTAAGCAGCTTCTTAAGCTTATCTAATTCGCCAGCGAATTGTGTACCTGCCATCTCTTTCAAAGTTGGGTCTAAGACCAACTTGGTAAAACTCCGGTGCAGCCGGTTAATACGCAAGAGGAGCCAGATCTGCGCAATAGAAACCACTCCTTGTGCCAGCCTTTCAAGGAAGATTTCAAGGGAATCAACCGATATTTCTTCCCCATCACTCCTCAACTGAACCAGCCCCCACAATCACATGATTATTTCTGGATCTGGGTGAATTGGAACAGCCTAAAGAAATTTAAAGTGGGTTCCACACCCAAAAGCACTCGCAGAGACGTAACAAACATGAGATGAAAAAATCATGGATTCAAATTCACCACACTCCAAACACATAGACATCAAGATGCGCGAAGAATGCAGAAAAGAAGAAGCACAAACCCCATCGAAAAAAGAAGCAGCAAGAACTACTTGCTAATTGGGTTTGGGACTGACCTCACCCTTAGCCGCCTCCAACGGATCACCTCCGACTGTGGCAACTCTTCAATTACTCTCAAGTAGCTTCAGTTTCACCAAGCCGCAATCCAAAATCTCGGCTACCGAATCCCCGCGCACCCGCAACAGAAGCTATCACATATTGGCGGAGAATTTGGGGAAAACGTGGGGCTTGAACAAACGAAGAGGACTGAATCCCGAGTTCGAGCAGGACAGCAGCACCAACAACCACTAGCCGACAAAAGTGAACAAATCGTACGAGATGGGAAAGACAAAACATTGGTTAGATTGGGGGAAGTATGAAGGAATCTTTTTCTCTCTTCCGTATTTAAGAGCCTGTCCGACTAAAGGCTGCGCCTACACAGTCGCGTGCTGCGACCAAGATATGATCCTACATAGATGCTCCATGTGGCGACGCCCGCAGGCTGAGTTAATATATACGGCTGTGTCTACAATAGGCAGACAGATAAATAGATAACTCATGAACCCTTGATACAAACATATATGTTGGTATCTTTATAGCCACTAGTCCGAGGATATATCCTTACAAGGATCACAAGGCTGGTCTTCATTAAAATTGGATGGCAGGTATCTTTCTTGACTACATAACCACGCCGATGAACTTTATTTTCATAAAAATTACTCGTCGCCTACATGCTTGCCAATAGTGCCATGAGCAACATTATTCACCGACATGACGCTGAAGAGTCATAACTTCGAGTAGTGCACCACTCGAGAGAACATTAAACATTATTCCCGTGACATGACGTAGAGAGTCTAACCTCTGGGTGCGGACGCCACTCGGAAAAACACTATAAAACCCCCTTTCTAGCTACATGACACTGAAGATCCCATATACGAGTAGCGTCCTACTCGGCAAGACTATAAACACACATTCCGACTGACATGAATCGAAGGTCCTACATACGATAGTTCCATACCGGCAAAGACTATAAAGTTCTATTCCGGTTGACATATACCGAAGCTCATACTAATACCAATAGTATACAACTCAGGAAAGACTTCCATAAAGATCTCTGACTTATGTTTAATCTGTCTTCACAATTAGCACAAAGCGGGTACACCTAATAGGTGCGCCTAATTCGGCACACATTCATATTTCCATGAACCCTATCATAGCCTCGCTCACGCCACGACATGAAGCAGACTCGGAAAGAAGAAGCACTCGACAAAAGGTACTCGGAGCAACACTCGGGGGACTTCACCTAGGACGAGACACTTGCTCACTGTGAGACACTCAAACTATTGAATCTCAGGCTACTGTAGCCATGCCACCGAGACCTCACCAACCTACATATAGCCACTCGGAATAGAGATGGACCGGAACTCATTAGTTAGGAATAATAGCACCCGGTGACTTTGCCTTTCACGAATAAAGGAAACAGCAGTCTTAGTTGGATAAGTTCGTCTATCTCTAAAAAGGAATCCCTTGGCCGTATCCGGTTGGATCCTCATCGCTACCCCTTGTCCTCTATATATAAAGAGCAGGCGCCCCATGAGCAGGAAGATCATGATCTACAACCTCTCAAAGAATACACCACAACGGACGTAGTATACCTCACATCGAGGGCCCTAACCAGTATAAAATCTCTTGCGTTCCTCTGCTATCCACCGAGTTCCCCTTGCCGTAGCCCTATAGTTCTATATTCCGGTGATAAAATCAGTGATAGTTCACCCCAGATGAAGTACCCTACGTCCAGTTTGTGGGATGCCTTGATAGGTTCTCTAGTAATTTCTCTTCTGCCCTCATGTGCGCCCTGCCTCCCTTATATACCGGGGACAGGTTAATAAAGTAGGAATCCCAGTGGACCTCGCACCAAGATTCCTCTAGAATACATACGCCCGACTAGACTATATCCTTCTTGTCTCGTACAGTATGATAGTCGATACCATATAGATCGCTATACAAGTTAGACCCATTCTCTGTCAGTGGCCAATAGCTTCTTATGATATACACCTGGAACCCATGCCTTCATAGCACCCCTAGACCTTAATAGTTGAGTCATAGTTATGCCGAGTCCTCATCCTCCACAGTGAAGAATTCCTGAGTGCATTGCCTCTCTGATACTCTTTGTCCAAATGCTCTTCTCCCGAGTCTTTTCTTCATGTCAACTCAACGAGGCTATATGGGCTTCATAGAAAATATAAATAATGCGTGGCGAATACGCGCACCATATTAGTTCACAATAAACATAAAGTCAAATCTTTAACCTTTTAGCCTTTTCCGAATATATACTACCCAGAAATTGAACCTAACTCATGTCAGCTAGAAGAATTTCCAGAGCAATTTTCAAGCATGTAAGCCGAATACACTTTGTGTTTAACCCAATATGTTATAGTTACTTGAAATTCCTCCATCCCTAATTTGGGATGAGACTAGCTGCGTCCTTATAAAGAGTATCCTCAATACCTGGTAAATAATCAAGTACCTGAATGTATATCACCCTCTGTAGGCTTAGCATGAACGACAATTATTAACATCGGTTGTGTAAAATACACCTGCATCACTATTAACGCGACCAGCGGACCCAATAAGGCATGCTATTTAAGAACAAATTTTATAGACCTACTACGAATAAGCCCCTAAACCAATCTACCCAGTGCAGCCCTATAAAACCAGGAACATGCCCACATGCTCATGAACAATTGTATTGGCTCAGTAACCTAGTCCAGAGAACCCATTCGCAACCTTTTTACTTACTAGCTATTTACTACATATCAATATAATTTTGCCAAATTTATTTCATTTTTAGACACCTTAAAAATTCAAACAAGTTCAGCCTGCTCCTTTTTCCTTGACCTAGATGGTATAAGTCAAGGATTTCTAAAATGTTGTGCACAATAAAATCATAAAATTCCTTAACACTACCACATACTAACCCACTTAAATTACTATTTATCACTTCAATAAAGCTTCAAAAAACTCCCTCAAATCAGCAAACTAGAACTGCTGAAATAAAACTTGTTATACTTCTAAAATTCACCAAAAAAAATACAGTTATTAGTAGGTGCAATTCTAGCAACAGGTGTGTCACAACAAGAACCTGACCACCAGTAATTTGCTCAATTCTCTCTT
>RYFJ01002212.1:0-100015 GCA_003991445.1 Oryza meyeriana var. granulata
CACAAGGAGACATTTCTATGCTTCATCTCAACATAGCCCTCTTCGAGTCGATATCTAACCGGTTAATCGATCCAATTCGTTCTTTTTAATATATATATATCTCTGGAAGCAATGATTCGTACATTAAGGAGTTAGTGGGACCGTAAGTATCTCCGAGAACTTGATGTAACATGATCAATTTTAGCTATTGTTTCCGTTAAGAACAAGTGGTGGTGGGAAGAGTTGATGCTATATAATAGCTTGTCTGTGTCCTTGGGTGAGGTTTTGCCTTGCTGTCAATTTTTTGTGTGGAGTTCTTTCCTATGGTTCTTTCATGCTTAGTGGCATATAATATTGAATGCACATTACAATCTCCATCCTCCACTAATAACTATCATCCCACAGTGTGCTATCTCCTTTTCTCCATCTGCAGAAACTCTTCCTATTGACTTCAGCTTGAACTGGCTGCGGAATTCTTGTTTTGTAAAGATCTCCTTGGCTTTATTTCATGTCTCTATATAAGGTTCTGTTCTCTGTCTTTGACCCTGTGGCCATTTATATTCATTGCCAACCGCTCCTCTTGACCATGTTGACTTCGAAAGGGAAAGATAATAAGAGGGAGATACTTGTATGGCCTTTCCTTGGATCTGAGCAGCTACTCAATGGATTTACACTAGCATTTATTGACTAAGCTTTTCCAATCATTAAGAAGAGGAGGCTTATTATTAAGACTAAGAATACGTGGAGGGAACGAAAGAAAAATGACAAAAGTATGAGAACGGTTTTGTCCCCCTCGTAACCTCAATTGTATGAAAAAGTTGATCACCATATGCAAAAGTAATAAACTTTTGTGATAGAATGACACAAGCAAGACTGGATAGTTCCGTAACAAACTCAAGACGAATTTAAGATAAGCTCCTCCTTAGTATGAAAAGAAGAAGCGCGATTTCGCACTGACCACTCCACTCAGTGGTGCTACTTCTTCTTCTTTCATTCTAGATAGGAGCAGCTTCGGAAGCGCTGCCTACCAATAGAACGCTCTTCATCATAGCCTTATCCAAATATAGATCTCAAGCCCTAGGTAGAGTGGCTCTCGGCAATAGGGGAGTATCAAAAAGAAATGATAATTCCGGTGCGTGAAGTCCCATCATCGTTGGGATGGATCTAGGATCTGATTTGGGGGTCAAAGTGAGAAGATGGTTTTGGGCCAGGAGTTGAGTTCGGAGAAATAGTTTTTCTTTTTTTTTCATTTTATGGACACCGTTGCTAACTTACTTTTGTAAGCCGTCTCCAGGAGATGATTTCATCGGGCGGCAACGTCCAAGTTTGACTTCCAGCTCGAGCTCCAATATTCTGAGTGGTTGATAAGCGCTGATCATACAGAAGAGCCTAGTTTTTTCGACCAAACATTGAGAGTGGCCCGATGCACGGAGCCGTGACAGCCCACCCAGAACCAATCGATGCACTTGCAAACTATTCAAAAAGGGAAACACGCAACAGTGTGTTGCTTGGACTGTGTTTCGAAGCGAATGGCTTAAACTCTTCTTTCAATCAAGTTTGGCAGACAACGTATTCCACGTTAGTAAGGAAAAAAAAATAGGAGCCAATCGAGTAGTTCAAACAGTATAGATTTATACAGGTAGCATAGGTTAGTAGAACAATAGACAACGAAACAAGTAAGGGCAATGCTGTCTCCACTTAAACTGCTCAAACAATGCCGAGGGGTTGATACTTCTACCTTCAATTCTATTACCAAAGAGAGCCCTTACGTTTATTTGCGGCGGATTGGGGAAACACCTACACCTTAAGCTACGCAATTTCACTCTTAGGGTAGGGATTCTGGAGACGAAGCAAATCTAGAGACGAGCAACACCGACAAAACCATCTTCAGGTTTGAACCAACTACGGAAAGTAGAAATCTCCATTCCTACACTAATTCGGCTCTTTTCTTGTCTCCAGACCTGTGAAAAGCCACACTCGTACCAACACCACGGAGAACGTTGCACTCTTAAGATATTACTCAAACCAGGTCATATTCTCATATGCTTCACAAACAACTTAACGTTTATAACAACAACAACTACTGGAGAAACATCATAAAGGAGATAGCATAGAGTGCACCAATGTGTAGTCAATTGAGCAACCCCCACTACAACATATAAAAGACAGTAGTCAATGCGAGTAGCAGAGGATTGATACATGAAAGCCCGTTGATGTCGCCTAGAGGGGGGCGGCGTGAATAGGCGTTCCTGAAAAAATTCTCCAAAAGCAGCGGTAAAATACTGGTAGGACCTCCGACCAAAATGGTAGGAGGTTCCGACACGGCTCTCTCGGTCTGGCCGAGAGGTAGTCGGAGGTTCCGGCCTAGAACGCCGGAAGTTCCGACCCTGGAGTTCAGACTCTACCAGTATACTTCTATAAAGGATAAATCTGACAGAGATCAAGTAAAGTGCAAGTAATGGAGTAAGAGATAAATGCTATGGCAAGTTAATATACAAAATGAGGCAATAACGAGAAAAGACAACGGAGGCACAAAGATTTTTCCGAAGTTCGGATCACAAAAGATCCTACATCTCCGTTGAGGAGCTCCAAAGGAGCTGGGTCTCAACTGACCTCTTCCTCACCAAAGTGACCACAAAGATCAATTTTTTTTTTTTTTTACTTTTTTTTTTTTTTTTGGGTTTCCACTAGAATTTACCTCTTTTTCCTTGCGGAGGTGAGATGAACCTTCACAAACTTTCCGGGACAATCCACAAACAAGAGGAAGCTCGCGGGAGACGCCTAAACCGTCTAGGAGGAGTTTCCCTCCAAGAGAAATAAGCCCCAAGCAGCCAATCCGCGACCTCCACAAGTGCACAAGATCCTCCTAGCCTTCTCTCAACAAAATTCACCCAATTCCACTAAATTCCTCACAAGAATCACAAGGAATGCACTAGGATTAGTTGGAGAGCTCAAAGCACCTTAGGAAAGAGGCTAGGGAAGTTGGAACAAAGTGGAATGCATCAGCAACGGCTAGAATCCAAGTTTGGGTTTTTATAGGACATGGCTTACGTCACCATAGCCGTTACTCACAGATTTTGGCCCGGCAGGTTCCGACTCGGAGGATCGGAACTCCGGCCACACTTAGTGTGTGGCCGAAGGGCCTGGTCGGAGCTTTCCGGCTTGTAGGGTCGAACCTCCGACCCTGACACTGAAAATAGCCCACCCAAGTGTATGTGTTTGTGCCAAAGTGATGAACTCTCAGCTATTTGGGACTAAGCACTTGAGTGGTCTTGGAATACCACTGTTTGCAACCCACTTGATAGAACGGTTTTCCTACGACTCCAAAGAAAATTCAAATGATTTAAAAAAACTCCGAGTCGCTTCACCGTTTTGCATCATGTCTTTGTGGGGGTCTCCATGCACCACCACTAAGCAACCTGGGACTAATTCTCTGCAAAATCTTTGATAAACTCATTAGTCCCTTAACCGCTTTGTCATTAATCCACCAAAACCCCTTAGGGGATAGATCACTTCAATCTCCCCTTTTTGGTGATTGATGACAACACGGTTAAGCTTACAACAAATCAATATATAAACTTGATTTTGAATGAATGTAGATGATTTGGCTCCCCCTAGAAATATGCATATATTAGTAAGAGTGAAGTATATATGCATATGTGAGTTTTGTGAAACACATGACAAGCCTTTTTCATCTATTTTCATCCGTGGGGTGCAAGGTGTTGACATGATGAATAGAATATCATGCAGAGCATATGACATGGGCAAACACACAAAACATGAGAAGTAAACATCACATCACATTGTATGGCATTACAAGAATAGATTTTAAAATGCTAAATTTTATCTAGAGCCATAATTAAGCATTCATTACATCGCAAACAATTGGTCAATACATGTCCAATGCCGAAAAGAAGTCTGGAAACCTAAAGAACAGAAGGGGGTCGGAACCTCCGGCCCTCAAGTCGGAGGTTCCGGCCAAACTGCAGATCATGCCACAAAAGTGTAAGAGGAGGCCCCTTCATTCTGAATTTTCTCCCCCTTTGGCATCAAGGCACCAAAAAGAGAGGAAAGACAAGGGAAGAAAGGGCTCAATCGTCGTCGGAGGGGATAATCTCAGTGTCGCCGGACGCTGTACTGCCTGCAGTGCCGGTCTCATCATCCGGAGCAATCAACCTCTGTATCGCCACTTGGCGGCATCATCATCTCTCTCAATGATGGGAGGAATGTCGTAGACTGGCTGAAAAGAGGGAGCAAGATGTGTAAAGCCAGGCTGTACTGGTGGAGGTGCTGCGATAGACTCATCATCCTCATCCCGATTTTCCTCACTGCTGTCCCCATGCTCCTCATCATCCTTACCATTGTTATCATCATGATATGAGTCCTCTTCTGTGTCTTCCTCAGAAGCAGCCTCAGACTCAGAATCTCCAAAAGGTCTTCTAGAAGGGCCGACCCCACTGGCAACGAGTTAGGGCTGGGAGGGGATGAAATGAGGAGAGAGAGAGGAACTCCCAGCCGCCCAGGGGTTAAAACAGTTGGTGGGCCAGAACCTCCGGGATCGGAGGCCGGAGCTTCCGGCCTGATTTTTTTGAGCAGGGAAAGTAGGTCGGAGCCTCCGGCCCTATGGGATCGGAACCCTCCGATAGTGTTTTTCTGGAAGGAAGGAAAACAAGGTATTTTGGCCGAAAGGAGATGGACATGATTTTCCGTTGACCCATATGTGACCAGCAGCAATCAATAAGCACATAACAATGGTCACAAATAAAGATCAACAATGAAAAGAACCAAATTTTCGCAATGTAAAATTATCACACAAGTATTTTCGCAATATTTTTGGAAAATGAGTTTGGGAATGTTGGAGCTCCGTTCTCAGTGTTAAGACCAATGTCTATACGAGAAGTGGCCTTAAAAACACAGAAGCTCACTTTGATTAACATCCTTTTGACCATTTTCTTGACTATTGATTAGTCAAGCACTTAGTCATGCAATGTTTCAAAAATCTAAGATATTGAGCTCACTCCTAAGCTCGCAAAACCTCTTCTCATCTAAGGCTTGGTGAAGATATCGGCAAGTTGGTGTTCGGTTCTCACATGGGTAATGGTGATATCTCCTTTGGCTTCGTGGTCTCTCAAGAAGTGGTGGCGTATGTCATTGTGTTTGGTTCTTGAGTGTTGGACAGGATTATTGGCTATTTTGATGGCACTCTCATTGTCACAAAGAAGTGGGATTTTGGTCATTTTGTAGCCATAGTCTTGAAGGGTTTGTTTCATCCAAAGGAGTTGAGCACAACACGAGCCGGCGGCTATGTACTCCGCCTCGGCGGTGGATAGGGCAATGGAGTTTTGCTTCTTGGAGGCCCAAGAAACTAGAGACCGTCCAAGGATTGACAAGCCCGTTGTGCTCTTGCGGTCAACCTTACACCCGGCATAATCGGAATCGGAATATCCAATTAGCTCAAAATCACAACCCTTAGGGTACCAAAGACCGAAATTAGGAGTGTGCACCAAATATCTTAGAATTCTCTTAACGGCAATGAAATGACATTCTTTAGGTGCCGCTTGAAAACGAGCGCACATGCACACACTAAGCATAATATCCGGTCTAGATGCACAAAGGTAAAGAAGAGATCCAATCATGGAGCGATATACCTTTTGATCCACCGGTTTGCCGTTGTCGTCGAGGTCGAGATGCCCATTAGTTGGCATTGGAGTCTTGATGGGCTTGGCTCCCTCCATCTCGAACTTCTTAAGGATGTCCTTGAGATACTTGGATTGCGAGATGAAGGTTCCATCCTTTTGTTGCTTGACTTGAAGCCCGAGGAAGAAGGTGAGCTCCCCATCATTGACATCTCGAACCTCCTAGTTCATTATCTTACTAAACTCTTCACTAAAGAGGGATTAGTAGAGCCAAAGATTATGTCATCGACATAAATTTGGCACACAAATAAATCACTCTTGAATTTCTTAGTGAAGAGAGTAGTGTCGGCTTTGCCTATTTCAAAGCCATTCTTTAGTAGAAAGTCGCGAAGACATTCATACCAAGCTCTAGGGGCTTGCTTGAGCCCGTAGAGCACCTTATGAAGCTTGTAGACATTGTTTGGATATTTGGGATCTTCAAACCCGGGCGGTTGCTCCACATATACCAACTCAGAGATTGGTCCATTGAGAAACGCACTCTTGACGTCCATTTGATAAAGCTTGAAATCATGGTTAGCGGCATAAGCTAATAAAATTCGAATGGACTCAAGGCGAGCAACCGGCGCAAAGGTTTCACCGAAGTCGAGGCCCTCGACTTGAGTGAACCCTTGAGCCACTAACCGTGCTTTGTTGCGAGTAACGAGCTCATTTTCGTCTTGCTTGTTGCGGAAGACCCATTTGGTGCCGATGACGTTTTGCTTGGGTCTCTCCACTAATGACCATACTGATTGCGGGTGAAGTTGTTCAACTCTTCTGCATGGCCATCACCCAATCGGGATCACCAAGTGCATCCTCCACCCTGATTGGCTCCAAAGACGAGACAAATGAGTAATTCTCACAAAAGTTAGCTACCCGAGAGCGAGTGGTTACCCCTCTTTGGATATCACCCAGAATGTTGTCGACGGGATGATCTCTTTGCACGGTGTGGTGAATTCTTGGATGGTGCACCGAGGGGACTAGAGCTCGCACGGTGTCTCTTGGCTCACTCGTGCCCTCGGCATCGATCCCATCCACTCGTGCTAGATCGTCCTCTTGATCAACTCTTGTGCTTGGAGACGTCGCTTGAGTGGAAGGAGCTTGTTCGGTCCCTCTTTGCTCTTCCGACTCTTCTAGCGGCCTCACTTCTCCAATTGCCTTTTTCTCGATGTCGTGTCCCGTGACTCCTTCACCTAGCATCTCAAGCTCAACTTGCTCCACTTGGGAGCCATTAGTTTCATCAAATGTCACATCTCTCGTGGTTTCAACAATTCCGGAGACTTTGTTGAAAACACGATAGGCGTGAGCATTTGACTCATATCCGAGTAGAAATCCTTTATCCACTTTAGGAGCAAACTTGGATGAGCGAGGTCTCTTACTCAATATAAAACATTTGCAACCAAAAACACGAAAGTAGGAGACATTGGGTTTGTTACCGGTGAGGAGTTCATATGCCATCTTTTTAAGAAGTTTGTGGAGGTAGAGGCGATTTAGCGCATGACACGCGGTGATGAGGACATCGCTAGTAATGTCAAAGCTAGTAATGAGACTCCAATAACAGGACCAATAACAAGAGCACGAGCCAAGAAACTACAATCTCAGGTGAACCTGCTCCTTAATGAATATGTCATTAATTTTAATGAGAATTTTATACTACCTAAAAACAATGTCTTACTTGTGCTTAGGTTTGAAGAGTCAGCAATGAATGGAGATCAAGGATATGTGGCCATCATCCAAGGAAGCACAAGCCCACGGCATGAACAATCCAGCCCATGAATAATTCTGCGCTACAGTACCAGGCCGTGAACAGTACGGCCCATAAACAGTACCGTGCTACAGTAGTTGCGCGTGAATAGTACCACATGGAAAGTTTAGTGTGGAATAGCCTTAGGCTGAGACTATATATTGAGGGGTAGACCCCATTGTAAAGGGGGAACATTTTTTGATAATACTCTTGTTCTTTCTGTTGGCGGAACCAACTTGAGGGAATTGGGAGTTCATTGAAATTAAGATTGTTCAACCTTTTCCGCTGGGAATTGGGAGCACGATAGAACTTCATCGGTGGTCGTGAAGTTCAACACGTGAGATTGGGCGAATTATAGAGTGCTAACTCTTGCATTGGCAACGGGGGATCACTACGATTCATCAAATCCATGTGAGTATCCAGATCCTACGTCGAGAAGATCGGGCGACCCCGTATCATCTTGGTATCAGAGCGCGGTTTACTCGGTAGGATTATTTACCCTTACTTTTAGATTGTCTTTACTTCTTTTTCCTATAGTCCATTAAAACCGAAATTTGCCACAAAAAAAAATCCAAAACCTTTAGATTAATCTGTTATTTTGCGTGAGTTTAATTAGGTTTTAGTCCATTAGAATTTTTGTTTAGGTGCTGATCTTTGTGTTCCTTTGCGTAGCTTGATCTTTGTGTCCACATAACTCCTCCAAAATTGTTGATCAAATTCTAAATTCCTTACTGTCCGGATTACTCTCAAGAGATCCAATTGAATTCTCGTTGTGGTAGAGTTGGTGATAGAATCCACTTCCTTCAAAACCGAGAGCTAGCTGCAGTTTGGCTTCAAAAAAAAAAAATCATTACTTGTGTCAAACCCTAGCTGGCCGAAAAGAAAGAATTGCTAAAGTTTGAGCTTCACTTATATCTTTTTCATCAATTGAGACTAGCCTTTCACATTGCCGTTAGGGCTGTTCTTGAGTACTATTTATAGTTGCTGAATTCCTGGATTTGTGCAAAGGGGAGGCAACACTAGTTCGGCCAAACTTGAAAAAAAAAAAACAGGGCCTGAAAGTTTCTGTGATTTGATAAAAAAAGTGAAAATAGAAAGTGTTGGCCAAAAAAAAAAGAAAACTCTATGGGAACCCCTAGTTCATATGTTTCAGCTTGTGCACTTAGTCTCATAGAGCAATCTTGTGCCCTTACATTCGTAAATATTGCAATTGGCTAGCGTCTCTCCTTGTACTTAGTGCAAAAACGAGCTAGTTATTCATCTCAATTTCAGATTGCCTCTTTCTAGCTTAGTCTTTTGTTTGCATTAAGTCCCATTTATCGTTGCGTGTGCGTTCATATCCTTCACTACCAATTGGATCAGCACTTGGACAAAGTTTCTAGTTTGGATTATTACTTGATCTTACAATATCGTAAAATTCAGATTGTGTAGGATAAACACTTTCATACCAAGCTCCACCATATAACCGTTGTTGTGCAAGTAGTGAACACTCTTAAATTCGCTTGATCATCATTGTGCTGTTGTCACTTCTACCAGGTGTAAGTTTTTATTGGCCTTAATTCACTTCGGAAGGGTAAGAACTTTACTTGGAGAGAGGACATAGTGAGATTGAGTGTTTTCCACACAGCTTTTTTTTTTTGTTTTGTTTCTTGCATAACTAACCATGTCAGGTGGAGGAGAACACCAAGATGAGAGTGGTGGGACAAATGAAACTCAGGCATTCGTCAAGCAATATCAATTTGGGGCACTCCGCGAACACTTTCAACGTGAGTTACACCAAGGGCTCAATCAACTCCATGAGAAGCATGATGCTTTTGCTGATCAAATTGCAAGGGATATGCAAAATATGGAGATACAAGCTGAAGAAAATGTGCGCCAATTGCGGGAGGACATTGGGGCCCTTACTAGGCTCATACAAGCTCGTAATGGTGGTTCAAGTTTTCGCCCATCATTTAGCAAGAAGGAAGAAGCCACTCCAAGTGCAAGAAAGCCATCAAATCCAGCAGCTAGTAGTTCCTCTTCTATTGGTTCTACAGCGAAGAGTAGCGGTATACAATGCTTCAAATGCCTTGGTCGTGGTCATATGCAAAAGGATTGCCCAAATAACAAGGCGATGTTGATATTAGAGAATGGGGAATATGATTCTGCAAGTGAAGAAGAGAATGATCACCAAGCTGAGTTAGGGACATATGATGATGCACATGAGGAGGAGCAAGACATAGAGTATTGTGAACCCGGTGTTGGTCCTATACTTGTGTGTGCTCCGACAGTGTTGAGTGTACAACCAAAGCCTTCCCATGAACAGCGCTGCAATTTATTCCATACAAGAGCTCAAGTTAGCAAAGATGGTAAATTTTGCAAAGTAATCATTGATGGTGGGAGTTGTCATAATTTGGCTAGCAAGGAGCTTTGCAATAAACTTGGGTTAAAGTACAAGAAACACCCACATCCATATCAGATCCAATGGCTGCATGAGAGAGGTTCATTGAGTGTAGGATACACCGTGGATGTTGAATTTGAAATTGGCACTTATCGTGATACGGTGGAGTGTGATGTGGTGCCTATGGACGTATGTCACTTGCTGCTAGGAGGCCATGGCAATATGATCGTGCTGTGATTCATGATGGAAGAACTAATCAATACAAGTTTTGGTGGAACAAAAAAAAAGTGGTGCTGCTACGTTGACTCCTTCTCAAATTGTAAATGATAATGTGCAGAAGGTTGAAGTGCAAGTTGAGAGTGAGAAAGGGAGAGAACCAAAGAGTGTGATTCCACAAAAGGTGAGTGAGAGCCACAAACCAAAACCGAGAAAAAAAAGCAAGAGTGAGGGGAGAGAAAAACTTCATCATGATAGCCACCAAATCTGATCTAAAAGAGATGAAAGATGATCCCGCTTTGATGCACCTTGTATTGCTGTACAAGGATGCATTGCTTTCTACTATGATTTAACATCTCCCCCTAGTGCTGTTTCTCAGTTTTACAGACTTATGACGACGTGTTTCCAGAGGAGGTACCCGCTGGTCTACCACCTATTCGAGGTATTGAGCATCAAATTGACTTAGTCCCGGGAGCCCCTCTTCCCAACCGGCCGCCGTTACCGCACAAATCCAGAAGAAACAAAGGAGATTCAGCACCAAGTGCAAGCACTTTTGGACAAAGGGTACGTACGCGAGAGTCTTAGTCCTTGTGCCGTTCCAGTTATTCTTGTTCCTAAGAAAGATGGAACTTGGAGAATGTGCATAGACTGTAGAGCTATTAACAACATCACTGTTCGCTATCGTCATCCTATTCCTAGGTTAGATGATATGCTTGATGAGTTAAGTGGTTCTACTATCTTTTCTAAGATTGACTTGCGTAGTGGCTACCATCAAATAAGAATGAAACATGGTGATGAATGGAAAACTGCTTTTAAAACGAAATTTGGCTTGTATGAATGGTTAGTAATGCCTTTTGGATTGTCCAATGCTCCTAGTACATTCATGCGCTTAATGAACCATGTTTTTGAAACACTTCATTGGTAAATTTGTGGGTAGTTTACTTTGATGATATTCTGATATATAGCCGCTGTTTGGATGATCATGTTGAACACATCAAACAAGTGCTAGAAGTGCTTAGGAAAGAATACTTTGTATGCCAATCTTGAGAAGTGTACTTTTTGCACTAGTAAGGTTGTGTTTCTAGGCTATGTTGTTTCAGCTCATGGCATTGAAGTGGATGAATCTAAAATTGAAGCTATTAGAAATTGGCCAATTCCTATGAATGTTAGTCAAATTCGTAGCTTCCATGGGCTTGCTAGTTTCTATCGGCGATTTGTGAAAGATTTCAGCACCATTGTTGCCCCATTAAATGATTAACTAAAAAGGGAGTGATTTTTGAGTGGGAGAAAAACAAGACAAAGCTTTTACTGAATTGAAGAAATGTTTGACTGAAGCACCATTGCTTGCTTTACCTGATTTCACAAAAACTTTTGAGATTGAGTGTGATGCTAGTGGAATAGGTATTGGTGGTGTTTTGATGCAAGAAAGAAAACCTGTTGCATATTCAGTGAGAAACTTCATGGTGCCCAATTGAATTATCCTGTTTATGATAAAGAACTATATGCTCTTGTGCGTGTGTTGGAAACTTGGCAACATTATCTTTGGCCTAAGGAATCATAATACATTCTGATCATGAATCTTTGAAATACTTAAAGGGCCAAGCGAAATTGAATCGTAGACATGCTAAGTGGGTAGAATTCATTGAGACCTTTCCATACATTGTCAAATATAAGAAAGGTAAAGAGAATGTGGTAGCTGATGCTTGTCTAGAAAACATGTGCTTTTGACTCAGTTGGAAGTAAAGGTACCTGGGTTGGAAAGTTTGAAAGATTTATATGCTTCCGATCATGAATTTGCAGCTCCATATTCAAATTGCAAAGATGGGAAAGGGTGGGATAAGTTTCATATTCATGATGGCTTTCTCTTTCGCATGAATAAGCTATGTGTTCCGGATTCCTCTGTGCGTTTGTTATTGTTGCAGGAATCTCATGCAGGAGGATTGATGGGGCATTTTGGGAGGGAGAAGACTTACATGATGTTGGCTGATAACTTCTATTGGCCAAAGATGAGACGAGACGTCGAGAGGTTTGTTCAAAGATGCATCACATGCCATAAGGCGAAGTCAAAACTCAATCCACATGGTTTGTATACTCCACTTCCTGTTCCTAGCGTTCCTTGGGAAGATATTAGCATGGATTTTGTGTTAGGCCTGCCTAGGACCAAGAGGGAAGGGATTCAGTCTTTGTTGTTGTGGATAGGTTCTCTAAAATGGCACATTTTATTCCCTGTCATAAGAGCGACGATGCGTCGCATGTAGCTGATTTGTTTTTCAGGGAGATTGTGAGATTACATGGAATGCAAGAACCATTGTTTCAGATCGAGACGTCAAGTTCATGAGCTACTTTTGGAAGACTTTGTGGGCCAAGCTTGGAACAAAGTTGTTGTTTCAACGACTTGTCACCCACAAACAGATGGGCAAACGGAGGTGGTGAACCGCACACTTTCCACGTTGCTACGTATCATGATAAAGAAAAACTTGAAAGAGTGGGAAGATTGTCTACCACATGTGGAGTTTGCATATAACAGGGCGGTACATTCTACAACTCAATTGAGTCCATTCGAGGTGGTGTACGGCTTCAAACCAATCACGCCCCTTGATTTACTTCCTCTCCCACTACAAGAACGTGCAAATATGGATGCTTCTAAACGTGCTGATTTTGTGAAAAAGCTCCATGCCACAACCAAAGAGGTAATTGAAAACAAGGTACGTGCTTATGCTTCCAAAGCTAACAAATCTAGAAAGCAAATGTTGTTTGAACCAGGTGATTTAGTGTGGGTACACCTTCGCAAAGATCGCTTTCCGCAGAAGCGTAGATCCAAATTGATGCCCCGTGGTGATGGACCTTTTAAAATTCTCGCCAAGATCAATGACAATGCATACAAGATTGAGCTTCCCGGTGATGACTATGGGGTAAGTTCTACATTTAATGTTGCTGATCTATCACCTTTCTTTGGACAAGATTGTACAGAGTCGAGGTCGACTCCTTTTCAAGAAGGGAAGGATGATGAGGACATCGCTAGTAATGTCAAAGCTAGTAATGAGACTCCAATAACAGGACCAATAACAAGAGCACGAGCCAAGAAACTACAATCTCAGGTGAACCTGCTCCTTAATGAATATGTCATTAATTTTAATGAGAATTTTATACTACCTAAAAACAATGTCTTACTTGTGCTTAGGTTTGAAGAGTCAGCAATGAATGGAGATCAAGGATATGTGGCCATCATCCAAGGAAGCACAAGCCCACGGCATGAACAATCCAGCCCATGAATAATTCTGCGCTACAGTACCAGGCCGTGAACAGTACGGCCCATAAACAGTACCGTGCTACAGTAGTTGCGCGTGAATAGTACCACATGGAAAGTTTAGTGTGGAATAGCCTTAGGCTGAGACTATATATTGAGGGGTAGACCCCATTGTAAAGGGGGAACCATTTTTGATAATACTCTTGTTCTTTCTGTTGGCGGAACCAACTTGAGGGAATTGGGAGTTCATTGAAATTAAGATTGTTCAACCTTTTCCGCTGGGAATTGGGAGCACGATAGAACTTCATCGGTGGTCGTGAAGTTCAACACGTGAGATTGGGCGAATTATAGAGTGCTAACTCTTGCATTGGCAACGGGGGATCACTACGATTCATCAAATCCATGTGAGTATCCAGATCCTACGTCGAGAAGATCGGGCGACCCCGTATCACGCGGTGTTCACCGCCTCCGCCCAAAAGATATCCGGGGTCTTGTATTCATCTAGCATAGTCCTTGCCATCTCGACAAGAGACCGGTTCTTCCTCTCCACTACTCCATTTTGAGGTGGATCATATGGAGCGGAGAACTCGTGCTTAATCCCCTCATCATCAAGGAATTCCTCCACTTGAGTATTCTTGAATTCCCCCCCATTATCGCTCCTAACTTTCTTAAAAATTCCTAACTTTCTTATCTTGCAAAAAGAACACCCGAGTGAAGCGAGAAAAATCATCAACAATTACGAGCCCATATTTGTTACCTCCGATGCTTAGGTAGGCCACGGGACCGAAGAATAGTTCTAATGGCCTTGAGGTAGTCATGACGTTTTTCGCGGGGTGTGGGTTCCCAACTTGCTTTCCGGCTTGACAAGCGCTACACACACGGTCTTTCTCAAATGTGACATTAGATAGTCCGAGGATGTGTTCCCCCTTTAGAAGATTCGATAAGTTCCTCATCCCCGCATGTGCTAGCCTTCGATGCCAAAGCCACCCCATTGAGGATTTTGCTATCAAGCAAGCCTCCGGGTTCACTTTATCTAGGTCAAAGTCCACTAGAAAAAGATCTCCCTTCAACCTTCCCTTGAATGCGACGGAATTATCATCTCTTCTAAAGACGGTTACATCCTCGTCGGTAAACAAACAATTGTAGCCCAATTTGCACAATTGAGACACCGATAATAGATTGTAGCTTAAGGACTTGACGAGAAGAACATTAGAGAGAGATAGATTGTTGGAGATGGCAATTTTACCTAATCCCATTACCTTTCCTTTACCATCGTCTCCAAAGACAATATTGTCGTGATCTCCTCCATTCTCATCAAGAGTTGCAAACATACTCCTCTCTCCCGTCATGTGGTTGGTGCACCCGCTGTCAACAACCCAACTCGATCCACCGGAGGAGTATGCCTACAAAAAGGATTAAGCTTGGGATTTAGGTACCCAAACTTGTTTGAGTTTGGGTCCTTTAACATTAGCCACGAGCACCTTGGGCACCCACACACAAGCCCTGTACTCCTCATAATAATCACCAATAAAATGAGCAATCACTTTACCGCGGTGATCCGTGGTAATCTCATATGACTCATAGTACAGTTTTTCTGGTCGGAGCCTCCTACCATTCGGGTCGGAGCCCCCTACCAGTCGTCTCGGTCTGTCTGGGTTAGCTGGTCGGAACCTCCTACCGTTAGGGTCGGAGCCTCCTACCGGACCTCTCGGTATGCCGGACAGAGCCGGCCGGAACCTCTGGCCTGATCGGTCGGAACCTCTGACTGGCCTTCTCGGTCTGGCCGAGAGACATGGTCGGAACCTCCGGAAACTATGGTCGGAGCTTCCGGCCCCCAGACTGACCAAGGAATTTTTTACCTCCTTGGCTTGCGACGTAGCTCCTTCTTTCACAAACCTCAAACATTGCTTCCCATTGACTATAGTCCTTCTGGATGGTCTACTTTCATGGAGAGAGAACCCAAGACCATAGCCGTTCTTGTTGGAGTCGGTAGTGAGGGTTTTGTAGAGGGCATCCTTGGATTGAAATGTTTTCAAATATCCAAACTTTTCCAAGGTGCCCAACCGCTCATTCTCCTTTTTGAGTGCCTCCAAAGCTTTAAGGTTAGTAGCATATGCATCCAAATCATAATTATAGCATTTCGCACAACCGTTGCTTGTGGAGGCATTGGAGATCTTGGTGGCCTCATTAGAGGTAGAGGCGCTATTCCAAAGAGTGTCAAATTGCACCTCAAGAGCCTTGTGATTTTGGTCCACTTTCACAAGATTCTCTTGAAGTGATTCATTCATACTCTTTAGATTAGCCATTGAGTTATTGACCGAAGAAAGCCCTTTGGTCAATTCCTCAACCTTCTCCATCTCCTTAGCCAAGTTCTCCTCTAGGGCAAGGTTTCTCTCCTTCTTAAGGATGAGCAAGTCCTCTTGCCGTTCGAGGGACTTCTCTTTGCACTCCAATGCCTTCATAAGCTTTGCCAATTGTGACATGGCCGGCTTGCTAAAACCCTTAAGCATCTCGTCCATATCATCCTCACTTTCATCATCACTAGAGTCATCATCATCAATTGGAGGAGATTTGGATGTTGAGGTTACCTTTCGCCCTTGTGCCATGAGGCAAGTGGGCTCATAGTGATCGTCGTCGCTCAAGTTGTCGAAGAGACGTTCTTCGAAGCCCAACGATGACTTGATAGCAATTGTGGCAATCCCTCCTTCATCACTTTCTTCCTTGCCGTCGTCCTCATCATTGGAGAACCACTCCTCTCCAATGTGAGCACGCCCGGTCTTCTTCTTGACCACCTTGGACTTGCCACCCTTGTTCTTGAGCTTGGGGCAATCGGCGATAAAGTGTCCATACTCCTTGCATTCGTAGCACGCCCGCTTGGATTGCCTCCTTCCTTTGTCGTCCTCCTTCTTGTCCTTGCCAAAACCGCCTCGACGAAGGAAGTGCTTAAACTTCCTCACCATAAGAGCGAAGTCTTCATCTTCACTCTCGGAGTCGCTTGGGGCTTGCTCCTTCTTTGCCTTCAAAGCAACTTCCTTGTTCTTGATGATTGCGGCATTCTTGGCAAGTTGCTTGACTTCCTTGGCTTCCTCTTCGAGTAGCTCATGTGATATGATCCTTGAGAGAACGTCGCTTGGGGTGAGTCTCTTGAAGTTCTTCATCTCCCGGATGAGAGTCACCAAGGTGGGGTTCCTTGGGGCGATCGCGCGGAGAAGCCTCTTGACCACCACATGATCGGTCATGTCTACACCACCAAGACCACGGATCTTGTTGACAATGACCATCATGCGATCGTACATCTCTTGTGGTGTCTCGTTGTCTTCCATCACAAACCGTCCAAGTTGCCCCTCAAGCAACTCGATCTTGGACTCTCGTACGCCGGGGGATCCTCCATGCGCTAATTGAAGTGTATCCCAAATCTCCTTGGCCTCCTCGAGTTGGTCCACCTTGTTGAATTCCTCGGGGCTCAAGGAGTTGAGGATGACGCTTGCGGCTTGAGCATTGCGGTGGATAAGAGCCTCTTGAGCCGGTGTAGGCTCCTCTCCTTCCTCCGGAGCATCCGTCACACCCGTGCACACAATTTTCCAAACACTTGGATGCAACGAGTTTAGATACAATTTCATCTTGTGCTTCCACGCGCTATAGAAGGTCCCATCAAAATGGGGAGCGCGTTCGGAAGGCACAGAGATGAATTGCTGAGGACGAGGGATAAATTTGTTGTAGTCAAGGTCAAAAGCAACCCCCTTTCTTCCACCCGACTTGCTAGTCGAGCCATCTCCGTCTCCTAGAACTCTGGTAGAATCAACCACCTTCTCGGTCGACATCTTTGGATCAACACCAAGCGGTTAAGCTTCTTTAGGAGTTTAGGCTCTGATACCAATTGAAAGCCCGTTGATGTCGCCTAGAGGTGGGGTGAATAGGCGTTCCTGAAAAATTCTCCAAAAGCAGCGGTAAAATACTGGTAGGAACCTCCGACCAAAATGGTAGGAGGTTCCGACCAGCTCTCTCGGTCTGGCCGAGAGGGCTAGTCGGAGGTTCCGGCCTAGAACGCCGGAAGTTCCGACCCTGGAGTTCAGACTCTACCAATATACTTCTATAAAGGATAAATCTGACAGAGATCAAATTAAGAGATAAATGCTGGCAAGTTAATATACAAAATGAGGCAATAACGAGAAAAGACAACGGAGGCACAAAGATTTTTCCCGAAGTTCGGATCACAAAGATCCTACGTCTCCGTTGAGGAGCTCCAAAGAGCTGGGTCTCAATTGACCTCTTTCCTCACCAAGTGACCACAAAGATCAAACTTGGTTTCCACTAGAATTTACCTCTTTTCCTTGCGGAGGTGAGATGAACCTTCACAAACTTTCCCGGGACAATCCACAACAAGAGGAAGCTCGCGGGAGACGCCTAACCGTCTAGGAGGTTTCCCTCCAAGAGAAATAAGCCCCAAGCAGCCAATCCGCGACCTCCACAAGTGCACAAGATCCTCCTAGCCTTCTCTCAACAAAATTCACCCAATTTCCCACTAAATCCTCACAAGAATCACAAAGAATGCACTAGGATTAGTTGGGAGAGCTCAAAGCACCTTAGGAGAGGCTAGGGAACAGTTGGAACGAAGTGGAATGCATCAGCAACGGCTAGAATCCAAGTTTGGGTTTTATAGGACATGGCTTACGTCACATAGCCGTTACTCACAGATTTTGGCCCGGAGGTTCCGACTCGGAGGATCGGAACCTCCGGCCAACACTTAGTGTGTGGCCGAAGGGCCTGGTCGGAGCTTCTGGCCTTGTAGGTCGGAACCTCCGACCCTGACACTGAAAATAGCCCACCCAAGTGTATGTGTTGTGCCAAAGTGATGAACTCTCAGCTATTTGGAACTTAAGCACTTGAGTGGTCTTGGAACACTGCTTGCAACCCCACTTGATAGAACGGTTTTCCTACGACTCCAAAGAAAATTCAAATGAATTTAAAAAAAACTCCGAGTCGCTTCGCCGTTTTGCATCATGTCTTTGGGGGGGGGGTCTCCATGCCCACACTAAGCAACCTGGGACTAATTCTCTGCACAAATCTTGATAAACTCATTAGTCCCTTAACCGCTTTGTCATTAATCCACCAAAACCCACTTAGGGGATAGATGCACTTTCAATACAGACATGAGATCACTATTTAGCCTTTGCACTTTCTTTTCTAGTATTTAGAAAAGTAAATTGAAGGACTTTGCTTTGGATCAATTCCTTTGACAGTGAGTGGTTCACCACGGGAAGCACGAGCGAGACGACCGGGGGGTAATGGTTTAGATCGTTTATAATTAGCTTTTCCTTGAGCACCGACCAGAGGGAGAAGAGCGAGTGATCCCTCGATAGGGAGCACGAGCGATGCAACCAACGGGAGGACAAGCCCTTCCTAAAAGCTCCTTTGCCTTTTGATGAGGACATCCCTTCCATGGATACAACTCATTCACGACAACAACAAGGATCACTTACTTGAGCTCGTGCTCGTCAACTTAATTACCAGGTGAATTCATTCCTAGTTTCATATGTTATTGAGAATAGTTTGCTACCTAATGCAAATGATTTAATTGTGATTAGGAATCTAGGAAAGGATGAAGGAAAGGGACCAAGTCAAGCAAGAATTCGAGATGGTCTCGTTTTAGAATCAGATTCGGACTGCTGCGATGGTACCAAGTTCAAACGGGCATAACTTCCTCATACGGACTCCGTTTGGGATGCTCTTGTACTTCATGGAAAGCTTATGAAGTCTACTTTCCAACGGATCTAACCTCATTTTCAAATTCCATCCTGAGTCCGAGTTAAACGGGTGCTGCGCCATCCCCACTTGGGCCCATGGGCCTTGTAATCCTAGGCGTGCGCGCGGGACGTCCCTCCCTGGTCGTCGCCCTACTTAAGAGCCGCCGCCTCCCTTGTTACGACTGGAATTTCGTTGAGTTTAGGTTTAGCCCTTGTGCAAACTTCTGTTCTTCAGTTGTGTCGGACGACCACCTGTCAAGACAGTTTCAGGATCCCAACTTTGTGTCCGCAATACAATTTATGCTTCATTGCTTACGTGTCTGACAGTTTCAATGTCAGATTGCCTACGTCCTATTCTTGCTAGTTCTTCGATTGCTTGCAGGAATTGAACTTCGTGTTCAGGTTGATCTCGCCGCCAGCGGGGTCAATAACATCTTGGAGTTGGTTCAGCGATTGCTAAGGCGCAAGCGACGTCGTGCGTTTGTAGTCAGATTGCTAGGGTCATCTCCACCCACCAATCGATAGTTATCAATCTCATCGAAAGATCGGACACCATGTCTCCCATCACCTTTCATCTGAGCGAAGTGATTCCTCAAGGTCAGGTTAAACAAGTGAATCATCGGTAGCAAGCACGAGAGCAAGCGATCGAAAAGGAGGAGAAAGAACCACGATAACCAGATGTCGAAGCTAGCTTTCCAGCTTGAGATTAACATTTGGAATAAAAGGTCTCATCTCTAGAGCTCGGGCTGTTGAAATTGGTCACAGGTAGTCCCAAGGCTTGGTCCGAAGGACACCACCGCCCGAAGCAATCCCTTCGATCGACCATCCGTTGCTTGACGAGCAGCTCTTTCTATTCGCTTGACAAAGCCGCTGCTGCTCTTTCTTAATGCCTCACTGCATGAGCTCAGAGAAGATGAATTAGACTGCCTGATAGACTACTACTTCCTTTTCTTACCCAGCCAAAAAGCTATAGATTCCAAATAAGAGCACATCGACTAGGGCCCAACTATTGCTTTTTTACTAATAGTTAGCAGGTGTCCTCGTAACTAATCTTATTCTGTTTAACTATTATATTAGTAGATGACCTTCCCTTCTATCAATGGGATAGGAAATCCTACTACCATCGGCAAATCATAGGAGCTAATCCTCACCCAGGGGGGGAGGGGGGTCCGTGGAATAGGCGTACTTGGAATTCTGGGCCTACCCCTACTGGTAATTCACCGTCCCACTCTAATGGGCAGACAGAAAGATCGGATTCGAAAACTGCCTCCTCAAGTGGAGTGCCCTTGGCGGCTAGGACACACGTTGCTCAAATTGTACTCAGGGGCCACCAGATTCGCTATGGTTAAGCCGCAATGACCGAAACAATCAGCCGCATGTAATCTGTAGTTATCAGATTGAGTCCTAGTTTGTTTCCAAGTGTTAGGGATGTATATATGTCCATGTACTCGACCAAACCAAGAGAGACCACGTTTATTCAGATGCAAACATTGCTCTTGTTCTTCTCCTAGGGTTTGTGCCGCCGCAGCCAATCTAGAGAGGGGAATTGGGAGTTCTGCCAAAGATTGTTCTTGCTTTTCCTTCCAGGGAATTGAGGGTTCAATAGGTCCACCCTTGCGTGGTCTAGTGGATCAATCTATCAAAGCGTGTGGTTGTGCGAATTCGAGGTGAAAGGTGCGTTGCACGGGTAGCGTGTTGTTCATCCAATTCGTGAGATTGCACGGTGTATCCAGATTCTACATCGAGAAGGTTGGGCGCTCCCCGTATCAAGTATGCTGAGTTGGCGTGCTCTCTTTTGAGCGGGGAAGACTCCTGGGAATTCTGTGCTGTTAGCAAATGTATACACAGAAGCTCAGATGCCAGAAGAAGTTTACCGAGTTAAGAAGCTTATAGAAAAGCGTGCATTGCCTAAACTTGCCAGCTGTAGCTGGATCGAGGTTTGTAAGAAAGCCTGTGGCCTTTGTATAAGCTTACAATACTGACGTCAATTGAATAGAAATCTAAATAGCACATCCAACTAAAAAAACCAATCTTATCCCTTATTTAGAAGCCATCCCAAGGTCCCAGCGGTCGTTGGCTAGCACTACATTCCATAAATTTCATCCTTTTTCTTTTTTGCTTTTTTTCTCCAAGGTTTCTGACGACTGTGCGCCTAGCTCAGTAACCAAGTAATACAGCTTTCGGGAGTGCTCTTAAGGCTTTGGGGAGGAAAGATACAAAAGCTCATTTTATTCTATTTTATGCCGCGGACCTGGATCAGCACATTTTATTACAACTTCTTTAGGAGTATGACATAGGGGGAGCTAACGAACTTCTTCGCGAAGGTTAAAGGAATATGGGTATTTCTGGGTTTTCTATACAAAACTAGTTGTAGTATAGTTCCTAAGCCCGAGGCCTAGGTGATAGGAGCAGGGGTGGCCTGATCTTTCGGTGAGTTGAAGATAACTACGATTTGGGAGAAACGTTGACGACCCGACTACAACCGTACGAGACGTTGTGTTGTTGCGCCTTAGCGATCGATACACCTCTCCGAGGGTTGTTGATCGTGCCGGTGCAGATCAACCTTATTCCTGCAAGCAAATCGAAGAAACGAGCAAGAACAAGATAAAAGCAATCTAATATTGCAAATAAGAATTGAATACAAATGATAAGGTGGGGTTCTGTAACAGGAAAACGGTGATCTAACCGATCACGGCTTTACCCGGAAAAATAGCAATGGCTAAACTTTTAATCTAAACAAAACCCAATCTGTTTGTGGCGGCTCTAAAGGTATTAATAGGATGGGAGGACGACCACAGGGGTGTTGGGGGTCATTCTCCAACCCTAAGACGCGTCCCTAATGGACCCAACATGATACATGGGCCTACGGCCCAAAAGCGGTGACGCATCACCTTAAACATGAGACCTCTCGTCACTAAAATGACAATTACAGATGATTCTGAGCAGATATGAGCATGAATCTAGATCCGTTGGAAAGTAGACTTGATAAGCTTTCCGTGAAGTACTAGAACTCCCAAATCGGAGTTCGTATGAAGTCATGGCGGCCGTCACAAATTGGTGCTGTCCTGCAGTCCAAATCCAGCCTACGCGAATCCCTTTCCGTGTTGATCTCCACCCTTTCCTTGTTGATATATGATGTGAGCAATGGTTATATATGCCTCTTCCTGTACCTAGCGTGCCTTGGGAGGATATTTCAATGGACTTTGTTTTAGGATTACCTCGAACGAAGAAGGGGAGAGATAGTGTTTTTGTTGTAGTCGATAGATTTTCTAAAAGGCACATTTTATACCTTGTCATAAGAGCGATGATGCTACAAATGTTGTTGATCTGTTTTTCAAAGATATTGTTCGACTACATGGAGTGCCCAATCCATTGTTTCAGATCGAGATGCGAAGTTTTTGAGTCACTTTTGGCGCACGTTGTGGGCGAAATTGGGCACCAAGCTGCTGTTTTCTACTACTTGTCATCTCCAAACAGATGGACAAACTGAGGTTGTCAATCGCACGCTATCAACTATGTTGAGGGCTATCTTGAAGAAAACTTGAAGATGTGGGAAGAATGTCTACCACATGTAGAATTTGCTTACAATCGATCGCTGCACTCTACCACAAAGATGAACCCTTTTCAGGTCGTATATGGCTTTACTCCTCGTGCTCCTATTGATTTATTGCCTATCCCTATTTCTGAAAAGGTGAATTTAGATGCTAAGAAGCGTGCTGAATTTGTCCTTAAATTGCATGAAACAACTAAGGAAAACATAGAGCGCATGAATGCTAAGTATAACATTGCTGGTAGTCAGGGTAGAAAGAGTTTAACTTTTGAACCGGGTGATCTTGTATGGTTGCATTTGTGTAAAGACAGATTTCCTGATTTGCGAAAGTCTAAGTTGATGCCTAGAGCTGATGGTCCATTCAAGGTGTTAGCTAAGATTAATGATAATGCATATAAGCTTGATCTGCCTGCAGAATTCAGGGTTAGCCCCACATTTAATATTGCAGATTTGAAGCCATATTTGGGAGAAGAAGATGAACTTGAGTCGAGGACGACTCAAATGCAAGAAGGGGAGGATGATGAGGACATCCCTTCCATGGATACAACTCATTCACGACAACAACAAGGACCACTTACTCGAGCTTGTGCTCGCCAACTTAATTATCAGGTGAATTCATTCCTAGGTTCATATGTTATTGAGAATAGTTTGCTACCTAATGCAAATGATTTAATTGTGATTAGGAATCTGGGAAAGGATGAAGGAAAGGGACCAAGTCAAGCAAGAATTCGAAATGGTCTCGTTTTAGAATCAGATTCGGACTGCTGCGATGGTACCAAGTTCAAACGGGCATAATTTCCTCATACGGACTCCGTTTGGGATGCTCTTGTACTTCATGGAAAGCTTATGAAGTCTACTTTCCAACGGATCCAACCTCATCTTCAAATTCCATCCGGGCCGGCTGCAATCATCAAAATAATTCATGTTGGTTCCTAAATCCGAGTCAAACGGGTGCTGCGCCATCCCTACTTGGGCCCATGGGCCTTGTAATCCTAGGCGTGCGCGTGGGACGTCCCTCCCTAGTCGTCGCCCTATTTAAGTGCTGCCGCCTCCATTGTTACGACTTGGATTTCGTTGAGTTTAGGTTTAGCCCTGTGCAAACTTCTGTTCTTCAGTTGTGTCGGATGACCACCTGTCAAGACAGTTTCGGGATCCCAACTTTGTGTCCGCAATACAATTTATGCTTCATTCATATTTCAATGCAGATTGCCTACGTCCTATTCTTGCTAGTTCTTCGATTGCTTGCAGGAATTGAACTTCGTGTTCAGGTTGATCTCGCCGCCAGCGGGGTCAATAACATCTTGGAGTTGGTTCAGCGATTGCTAAGGCGCAAGCGATGTCGTCCATTTGTAGTCGGATTGCCAGGGTCATCTCCACCCACCAATCAATAGTTATCAATCTCATCGAAAGATCGGGCACCACGTCTCCCATCAGTGCAGCACCGTTTGACTTGGACTCAGGAACCAACATAGATTTTTTTAATGATTGTGGCTGGCTCGGATGAAATTTGAAGATGAGGTTGGATCCGTTGGAAAGTAGACTTCATAAGCTTTCCATGAAGTACAAGAACGTCCCAAACGGAGTCCGTATGAGGAAGTTATGCCCGTTTGAGCTTGGTACCATCGCAGCAGTCCGAATCTGATTCCAGAACGAGTCCATCTCGAATTCTTGCTTGACTTGGTCCCTTTCCTTCATCCTTTCCCAGATTCCTAATCACAATTAAATCATTTGCATTTGGTAGTGAACTATTCTCAATAATATATGAACCTCGGAATGAATTCACCTGGTAATTAAGTTGACGAGCACGAGCTCAAGTAAGTGGTCCCTGTGGTGAATGAGTTGTATCCATGGAAGGGATGTCCTCATCAGATATGAGCATGAATCTAGATCCGTTGGAAAGTAGACTTGATAAGCTTTCCGTGAAGTACTAGAACTCCCAAATCGGAGTTCGTATGAAGTCGTGGCTACCGTCACAAGTTAGTGCTGTCCTGCAGTCCAAATCCAGCCTGCGCGAATCCCTTTCCTTGTTGATCTCCACCCTTTCCTTGTTGATATATGATGTGAGCAATGGTTGTATCCATACGTGTCATGGTCACATCACTAGGCATAGTTTTGGCTCGTTGGGAAGGCGTGCAGCGAGGCTTAAATGTCTAAATAGGTAAGGTATCCTGGGGTGTATCACCGGTGCCCATGTAACTAGTTGATAGTAGATGCCTTGCCAATCCCCATTCCTATTTTCCAAGAAGGTAAAAATCTACGAATAACCAACTTAGTATGTAGCAGTCTATTCTCTTCGCTTTCCGTATCATATAAAGGATCTTTATTCCTATTCTCCTAATGCAAACTTCGTAGTAACTATCTCGCTAGCAAGAAAGAAGGGCTACTATGATAAGGCCGCAGGTCGGCAGAAGGCAGGAGGAATGGGACTATTCAAACTGTAGGGACTTAACCTTAGACTGTTAGCTTGTTTGCCTTTACCCTAGAAATAACTTGCTATCCCAAAAGCTTGATAACTTCTTTGCTTATGCCCTTTAGAATCCGAGGTCAACTCGATTGAAAGAAGAGGGAATAGATGAATACGATAAGGGACTTGAATTCTATCCAATACAATAGATAAAAGCGAACAAATGGCAGTCATAGGTAGAACGCGTCTTTCTAGATTCGATTTATTTCTTTCCATCGCGAGTAACCGCTCCGCGCCTTTTACTTCACTTATTATTCCTAAACGCTTAGTGATGGGGACGAGGTGCCCGATCTTTCGATGAGACTGATAGCTATCGATTTGTTGGTGGAGATGACCCTGGCAATCCGACTATAAACGCACGACGTCGCTTGCGCCTTAGCAATCGCTGAACTAACTCCGAGATGTTATTGACCCCGCTGGCGGCGAGATCAACCTGAACACGAAGTTCAATTCCTGCAAGCAATAGAAGAACTAGCAAGAATAGGACGTAGGCAATCTGATATTGAAATTTGAATGAAGCATAAATTGTATTGTGAACACAAAGTTGGGATCACGAAGCTGTCTTGACAGGTGGTTGTCCGACACAACTGAAGAACAGAAGTTTGCACACGGGCTAAACCTAAACTCAACAAAATCCCAGTCCTAGCAAGGGAGACGGCGGCTCCTAAATAGGGAGATGACTAGGGGCGCCCCACGCGCACGCCTAGGGTTACAAGGCCCATGGGTCCAAGTGGGGATGGTGCAACACCAGTTTGACTCGGACTCAGGAACCAACGTGGATTATTTTGATGATTACGGCCGGCTCAGATGGAATTTAAAGATGAGGTTAGATCCGTTGGAAAATAGACTTCATAAGCTTTCCACGAAGTGCAAGAACATCCCAAACGGAGTCCGTATGAGGAAGTTATGCCCGTTTGAACTTGGTACCATCGCAGCAGTTCGAATCTGATTCTAGAACGAGTCCATCTCGAATTCTTGCTTGACTTTGGTTCCCTTCCTTCATCCTTTCCTAGGTTCCTAATCACAATTAAATCATTTGCATTAGGTAGCGGACTATTCTCAATAATATATGAACCTAGGAATGAATTCACCTAGTAATTAAGTTGACGAGCATGAGCTCGAGTAAGTGATCCTTGTGATGAATGAGTTGTATCCATGGAAGGGATGTCCTCATCACTTAGGTAGGTTCCTACTATAATAGAGCCTCTTGTAGTTCCGCCGTTGTCTCGATTTCTAGTTTCATTGCAGCTCTTGGGAGTGCCCCTACATTCGATCCAACCCCTCCAATTGCAGGCTAGTTTTCTTCTGATGATAGCATGCCAGACAAGCGTTGAGTTTTCTACGTAGGTCTTTCCCATGGAGGTTTGGGCTAACAATAAGATTACATTGTAGAGCGAAGATAGATGGATTTATTTCAAGGTTGCCCCCTCTAGGCTTGCCTTTTCTTTTCTCGTAAATGCTTATTAGATGAGATGTTCTGCGAGTAATTTTTCTCATGGGAGCCTAGAGAGAGTCCTTGGTCCGAGTGGATGAAGTGCTGGAAGATAAAGTGCTAGTGCTATATTTATCGGATTAGTCGGATTCTTATATGTATGGCTGCTCAAAAACTCTTATCTGGGGATTCGAAAGTCCTGGTTGTTCTTTCTGTGGTATTAGACTTATCTGCATCACGATAATTAGAAATAATTCTAACACAGCTCGGCTCCTCCCTCATTGCCCTAAAGTCCGTATGTGTCTTGTCTCTTTGAAACCGGAAAGAAGAGGGATTTCCCAATTGTTCTTTCCCCTAATCTTAATACCCCTGTTACCCGCCTATAGGCGGATCCTACCAACCAAAATCAAGTGAAAGAAGCCCTCTGACCCTCTCTTCTTTCCCCTTCCCATACCCATCAACTACTAGGTTGTGGAGAGGGCCTCGGTATCTCTATTTGCTATGAGAAACCTACAAATCATCTTAAGAAATTTCGTATTCCCCTACCCCTTCCTTCCTCAATTCAAAGTGAACGAGCTTGGCTTGATTATCTTCATCCAATTTTGCCATTAGAAGACTATCAAGTTCTAAGCGAGCCAAATCTGAATTAGGTATGGTATTGGTATTCACTCTCTCATTTAAGAATTTAGAAAAATATGGACTTCGATTCCTATCCCGTTAGCATCTCCTATCCGAGAGTGGGGATAACTCCGTTAGTTTCGGTCGGGAGTCGAACGGTAATGGACCTACAACCCTTGCTTGTGGACTAGCTGTAGAGCTAACCTTTGATCTATTGGTTTGGTGGTTGAAACGAGAAATGCGAAAGAACTCAACTACGGAATGAGGGCGACCCGTGAAAATACCTAGATTTCTGACTCGTGCCATTGAACTCTTTCTTGGCAACTTGGACAACTTATAACGATGTTTGTCCCACATATCAGACAGAAGATCGGGTTAAAAAATTCTAAAGCTTTCGTCTCAATTCATATTTAGCCACGAGCAATCTACGTTTGTGATCTCGTATATTTTGCTTCTCTAACATCTTACTTAGTTTCCCCCTCATCTTTTAGCAAAAAGCCACTCCACAGTAGTAAAGTCTCATCTTTTGTATTGGCTGAAGTGACAATAGTCACATTGAACCCTTGAATATGCCCGAAGATCTCAAAATGATCTTCCAGTGATGAGGACATCAACACCATCGATACGTCCCCACCTACGCATGGAGAAGGTCACCAAGGGAAGGGAGGAGATCAACAAGAAAAGGGATTCGCGCAGGCTGGAATCGAACTGTACAACACCACCAACTTGTGACGGCCGCCACGACTTCATACGAACTCCGATTCAGGAGTTCTAGTACTTCACGGAAAGCTTATCAAGTCTACTTTCCAACCGATCCATACTCATGTTTATTTCTTCTCGGAATCGTCCGCAATCATTATTTTAGTGATGAGGGGTCCCTGTTTAAGGTGCTGCATCACCGTTTTTGGGCTGAAGGCCCATGTATCAAGTCGGGTCCATTAGGGATGCATCCTAGGGTTGGAGAATGACCCCAACACCCCTGTGGCTGTCCTCCCATCCTATTAATACCCTTAGAGCCGCCACAAACAGATTGGATTTTGTTAGATTAAAGTTAGCGTCGCTACTTTACCGTGTAATCCCGTGATCGGCTAGTTCACCGATTTGCTCGTCTTCGGAACCCCACCTTTTGTTCTCTTGAATTAAACCTTCATCTTTATTCACAAATTAAGTTGCTTGTTTATCTTGTTCTTGCTAGTTCTCGATTGCCTACAGGAACAATTACCCTCGTGGTTGGGCTGATCGTGCATCCGTCTAGATTGTGAACAGCTTCTGGAGTTGGTGTAACGATTGCTAAGACGCAACGTCCCTGGACGGTTGTAGTCGGATCGCCAACGTCGCTCCATCCAATCAATTTATCCTCTCATTGAAAGATTGGGACACCCACGTTCACATCGTTCCGAGGAGAATTCGCAAAACTCCGTTTCCATAAAGAATTTGATGGAGTTTTCCCGTATTTCGACCGGAGAATCTAACATAGACATTACTATCAAGATTCTAACCAAAAAATGGTACATTCCATGCCCTCGGAGAATGCTTTGTTGTGCAAAGTCACGACGTATCCAGTGTCTTTTTTGGACCCCAAGAATGGATTGGATCGAAACGACTTTCCTTTTCCCACTTTAAAATAAGGGCCCCTTTGTGTCTGTATGAATCTCTGGCCACACAAAATCTCCATAGCCAATTTTCCAAATTGGATTCTAAAATTAGAGGCAGCTTTTGGTACTAATCTGATTTCAAACAATCCAGGAACTTCCGTAACATTGGAATGATTCAGTTTTAGCAACAGATCCTGACATAATACATCTTCATAATGAAAATGGAGTGGAAACATCATGGCTTTTCCGCTTTTTTTTTTGAGAATGAGCACTGTGAACTATCCGCTTCAAAAAGGATAGTTGATCGAACCGAAACCAACGTCAAGTACGAGTTATCAAGTGCCGAATCCAAATAAGTGTACTTCCTTTACGCTTGATGTAGGATTTACCTATTAATATGAAGTTCACTCTTCTGCTGACTTAGCCCAGAAGGGAAGCGACTGATTTCCAATTCTTCTTTGCTAGCGCTTGACTCCTGTGGAATTCCATTAACAAGCTTAAAGGAAAGCCTTTTATTTTGTTTTTTGAGATACTAGTTATTTATAGGTTTAAGTTCGATATTTTCAATCTGTGGGCCGGCTAATTAACGAAAGTAATTCCTGGAGAGGAATCAATTGAAGAGATTGCCTGCCCATGCTACAATTCCTTACACAAAAGGACTAGAATGCTAAGCTGCCTTCCCGGCACCACCACTATAATGAATGGCTCAAACAAATAGGAGATGAGAGAGCCCTTGATCCTTTCTAGAATAGAATATAAAGAGATATATTCTGCCCATCTATCTAGAAAATGAAAAGGAACTAATGCCACTGATAGGAGGAAATACATAGACCGTACGCCCGCTTACCACTTCAATTCAATGACGGACTTCACTGATACCGATACCAAACCTAGCTTGAGAGAGATCGATCACAAGCATGTGGTGAACCATACCGGGAGAAAGAGCACTGAAATTCACCATGTCGAGCACAGGTCTCACTCCACAAGTAAAGTTCGATGAGCTCTTAGCAGACCTGTGCCTACTATCTACTAAGTGTGTGCTAGGGAAAGAAATCAAGCTAAGCAGTTCTCACTCTGTCCGGTGACCAAGAAAGCTTAAAGAATACTGTAAAGTGATCACATACCGATTCACCATGTGAAAGCGGGGTTAAGGTAAGGCAAGAAAGACTGGCGCCAAAAGATATGTTTTGAAGAGAGAGATCCGCAGGCTAAAATCTTGAAGGAAGGACTGACTGAAGGAAGGAACAGACCATAGCAAAAGCCGAAGAAGATGCGAGGCCACCCTACTCTAACTTGATTAGCTACTAGTAACTAGGATTGATCAAGCAGTCAGTCAGCAATGCGTACTTCTTTCCTAGTTGAGTGGATCTGCATAGCAGAGCCCAATCTTTTACCACAAGCTCTGACGTACTTGATTCACCCACGTAAATAGACAACTTGGATAAGGGCTTTCATCCCATAAAAGAGAAGTGAGTCCGCATGTTGGCTGTAGAGGAAACCTAAGCCCTAACTCCCCATTCTTTCTATCTTACATCGCCAATGAACCTTGGCTGTAGAGTCATAGGTTTCTAATTGCAATGGATTTATGTTTTCTTTGGCTTTTCCATTCGCTTCGTTCAACCCTGATCTGGATAGATAGCTCGGCTTCTATTAGCTGAGAATGGTTTTGTCAAGGAAAGGTTTCGCTATACAACAACAATGAACTCACTTCTGATCAAATTGGATGAGTCGGTAATCGATCGAGCAATTCGTTAAACGATATATGTATTATGAGTACCTCTTCTGAACCATACTGCTCTTTTGGTAAACGGTCAGAATCAGTAAAAAAATGAGTTCCTTCTTCAAATCCATCAGTCACATCCGCCCTGCTGTCTCAATCGGTTGAACTGTATTTGGTCAACTATAAGAAACTGGTTGGTAAAGGTCAACAGTCCTATTCAAGCATTGGCACATAACGGGAGGCTAGCTCAGTAGAATTAGTTCTTTAGTTTAGGAGTGATGATCCACCTCTCCTCGACTACCGAGAACCAGCCTTCTTTCTCCAGCTAGAGGATTTCCTTGCTTGTTTGTTGTGATGATCCGGTGAATTCCTTATTTGTTGTGATGATTTCCTTGCTTAGGTCTTATTTGTTTGATGATACTATTTGCAAGGTGGGATGTGCACCGGCTCCCTTAGCCCTCGAGCAAGTAACCAATGAGAACATTCGGGTAAGTGCTATATATGACTTTTCCCATTATCGAATTGAAATATGACTTTTCCTATTATCGAGATGACGTCTTAACTCAAAAGTACTAACTAGATAGGAGGCACGGGAAACCGTGCAGCCATTTTCTCTCTAGGTGATGATTGGTTGTTTTGTTATCGAAGTCAGTATTGGAAACAAAGTCTAGGTATCTGGCTCCTTCCGAAGATAGTGCTCTGGTACCTGCTCCTCCAAGAGGAACTTGATAATCTAGGGTGGACCGCATCACTAGTCAAGTGCATTTGCCTATACCACAGGACAGGGGTAGAAACTAAAGTAGAAGAGTGCAGAGTGCCAACCAGTTCACCACTTTGGTTTAGAATTTAGGAAGAGAAGGATTTCTATTTGATGGAGCCCAACGCATGTTAAAAGTGTCCTTGCCATGATAAGACGTAGGAAACGACCCACCTACCACTAGGGGCTACTTAGTATATTTGGTGGTAGATTGGCTTGGCCTTTGCTCTTCTTTCTAAACGGAACAAGGTGAAAACAACCCTAAAAGCTAAAACGAACTATTTCCTCGCTCTTTAGAAGCATGAGAAGTAGGCGGATGATCTCTATCTAAATACACAGCTCCATTAATTCCGGGAAGTCCAGGAGCAAGAAAACGGATGTGCGTGCTCTAGCTTTCGCGCTAGTGCGCTCAATCCATTGCTTGTTTGCTCCAATGGTGAAATTGAAGGTGCACGAGGCACGATGCAGTGAACTTGTGCTCTGAAAAATAAAAAAGGGGTGGGAAACAATTGTAGCTCCTTGATTCCTTACGCAAGTTAGAGCCTTATGAAAGAGGGAAGACTGCTTATTAATAGGCAACTTTTCTTTAGAAATAAAAACTCCTATTTGTTTGAGCCCTTGATCCAGGTAATGAGGCTATGGCCTAGAAGGATCTTGAGTGCTGCGGTCCTTACCTACCCTTTCGAACGGGGAATAAAACTTAAACCAAGTCCTCGTCCTATTTCTTCTACTAGACTTATCTTTAGCAGTGCGCCTTGCTATAGTTATAGTGGATGTTATCAAGGAGAGAGACATTGCTTAAAAAGCACAATCTTTGACATGTTCTCAGTTTAACATGACGCATATTATTTAAAAGGTTCCCATCGTCAATCAAAAAGCTCCAATTACCTTTCCGAATGATCGGACAAAAGCATGTGTTAGCTATATATTCAAATCTTACTCACCTTAGAGACCAAAGAAGTGTTATGAATGTTTGATAGCAAAGAATCCCTTTGAAGAGTAGAAATCAGCCAGCGCTTCGCTTTCCTTTCCTCGATCATGTTTTCAAAAGCACCCACTGATAGCGATGTTGTAGTGGAGATGGTAAGTTTGGATATGGGAATGAAACAGCTGTGGAAACTCATTTTTGAAAGGGGGTTTCCTTATTTACTTTATTTAATAGAAGAGGTGCTTCTTGAAGGAAACACCCTGACACTCAAATCAAAAAGCCCAGAAGGAAGCCTTTAGGTGGTGTCTGAAAATAGCAATTGAGATCAAAGCCATCGCTGCATAAACAAATAAACCAAGGCTCGATTCCTAGTTTCTTTTGAGAAAAGCTAGTACCTAGCCTGTACTTCAATGCATACTGGGACTGGCCTAGGCGATCTCCGACGCCTGCCACTGGATGGAGCCATGCATGTAATACAAATTAACATTGTACAGGCGCCAAACTAATAGAAATATTACATTTCCATTTAGAATACAATGATATACCCTTGCCCTTGAATTTGCTTGGAGAAACAGTAGGCCGGTAGCAATCTTGCACAAGAGATTGATATGATTATGCAAGGAGACAGTGACAAGCATATTCATCTAGAATGGAACAAGAAGAGTTCAGATAAGCCGACTTTGCAAAACAAGACTGACCAATGAAAATCCACCCCTCATCATAGTAAGGCATGAGGCCGCCATGAATAAACTACGACACTCCCATCGATTCAACCAACTTGAACAAACTCCTCCTCGATGCTCTAAATAAGTCAGGTCCCAATTAAGGTACCTAGGGACCATGTGGTTACCAACAAGGACTCTCGCTGGAAAAGTATGCTCGTAGTTCCAATCCTGCAATCAGTTTGAATACAAATCGTGTTCAATAAAAAATTATAGAAATGAATGAAACATTTATATATATACATATATACTTATGATATATAAAATCACCATCAGTGCAAAAGGGCATCCAGAAATGCTTGGGCAGCCACTCTTCTCAATAGTTGTCTTGTTTTGTACTGTTTGGGCCACCTCTTTCAAATTTTCTAAGGTTAGTATGTGCACTGTTGGACCCCAAGCATACTGCTAAAGCTCATCAAGGTTTTAAACATAGTCCCAGAGAAACATAGGCCAACACGAATCATCACGAGTTCAAATCCTTTCTGTAAAGCCTTGATCCCGGCTTTACAAAACACAAATTATTAGATTGCCTTGTTTGCATTCGAATCGAAATCGGAGCTACTACTAATACACTCAAGCCAGGGAATAGAAGAAGCAGCTTACTAACTTTTAGAATAAGCAGACCTGAGTTTAGGCGGTAGTTCCAGACGAGGGTTAGCTGATGAATTGAGTAGAGCTGGCTTGTCTTTTGGATTTCTTTGATCTCATGCATTTGCAAGGCGGTGCTCGTAATTTCCCCAAGAGGCTGCTATGGCTTGGAGGTCTAACAGACTTTCGTCCTTCGACTCCTATAGGCGGCTTCGCTATCGCTATTGGAAAGGATGCAGCTCCACCCCTAGGCCGAAACTGAGAAAGTCAACCGTTGCCTTAGCTTTGTTAGAGGAAGCCACATCATCCCCACCTATCACACCTGATGAAACCCATGGACTCACATTGTCAGGTGGGCCATGGTAAACCAGACGTCCATCATAGATAAAGATTATGCCATAAAATACATAATACGGGTCTGGTGCAGGCTGCAGAAGTGAGATCACGTCGGTGGGGCCGTATGCGGATTGATTGACTGCTTGCCTGATAGAGTGAATGATTTGGTACATGGTAACGCTGTAAAGTTGATATCTCACCCATGAATAGAGGGCTGGCTAGCATCTCACCTCAAAAAAGAGAAACTTGTCTCACCATATCATATGCTCATTTTTGAAATCCAGTGTTATGCTCTCTTCTTTGCTTACACCTGTTACACACCTCTTGTGCAGTGACAACACTATCGGGACTTTATCTTAGCTATGTGGGACTTACTCTCCTATCCACCACTGGTACTAGTCTGTTGGCCTACACTTTAGTAATGATCTTGGACAATAAGGAAGGCTGATTGGTCTATACTTTGATTCTGTTAATGGAGTATTGCAGAAGAGTTCTACCAACCCAAGTATCTTCGGTTTCAGTTCTCTCTCTCTTTTTGACCTACTACTCTGCTGTTGTTTTGGCCTTTCAAGGGAGTTTCTCTTTGGGCAAGGGTTGTTGAAGTGCTCTTTTTTAAGTAAGTAGAGCAGTTAGGTTATGAGCCTTGCGAGCGGGACAGAACATAGCCTTTTGGCTTGGAATAATAAGTACAAAAAAGGAAGGGAGAATGAAAATTAGATGAAATCAGACATGCATCGCTTTCATAAAAAGTAAATCCAAAGAAAGAATATTGAATTTTTCCTTTGCCGAACCACATTCCTTGTCGAGATCAATCAGCAGGCTAATGCAATCAGAGGTGGGTGGGAGTGAAGTAGGTTTCATGCTCATATCTGATGAGGACATCCCTTCCATGGATACAACTCATTCACCACAAGGACCACTTACTCGAGCTCGTGCTCGTCAACTTAATTACCAGGTGAATTCATTCCTAGATTCATATATTATTGAGAATAGTCCGCTACCTGATGCAAATGATTTAATTGTGATTAGGAATCTGGGAAAGGATGAAGGAAAGGGACCAAGTCAAGCAAGAATTCGAGATGGACTCGTTCTGGAATCAGATTCGGACTACTGCGATGGTACCAAGTTCAAACGGGCATAACTTCCTCATACGGACTCCGTTTGGGACGTTCTTGTACTTCATGGAAAGATTATGAAGTGTAGTTTCCAACAGATCCAATCTCATCTTAAAATTCCATCCGAGTCGGCCGCAATCATCAAAATAATCCACATCAGTTCCTGAGTCCGAGTCAAACGGGTGCTGCGCTATCCCACTTGGGCCCATGGGCCTTGTAACCCTAGGTGTGCGTGTGGGACATCCCTCCTTGGTCGTCTCCCTATTTAAGAGCCACCGCCTCCCCTGTTACAACTTGAATTTCATTGAGTTTAGGTTTAGCCATTGCGCAAACTTTTGTTCTTCAGTTGTGTTAGACGACCACCTGTCAAGACAGCTTCGGGATCCCAACATTGTGTTCGCAATATAATTTATGCTTCATTCATATTTCAATATCAGATTGCCTACGTCCTATTCTTGCTAGTTCTTCGATTGCTTGCGGGAATTGAACTTCATGTTCAGGTTGATCTCGCCGCCAGCGGGGTCAATAACATCTCGGAGTTGCTTCAGCATAAGGCGCAAGCGACGTCGTGCATTTGTAGTCAGATTGCCAGGGTCATCTCCTCCCACAAATCGATAGCTATCAGTATCATCGAAAGATCGGGCACCTCGTCCACATCAATACACCCATACACTAAATATGTGGTGAGCATCCAATTCGTTGAGAATCTAGATGGTAGGTAGGGCATTGTGCTCAATGAGTGAGGCATGCTCTTGCCTTCTTTTAGTGCTTCTTTAGTTACTCTATGCACACCATTGAGTTCATGTGATCTTTGTGCGTGCCCCAAAAGTTCTAACTAAAGAAGTTCTTCTTGAAACCGAAAGCAGACCGAATAAGTAGTTGTTGAAGTAGCTCTTTTGTCAAGAAATATCTCTTTGACCCAAGCCTCCTAATAGCTTTTTGCTTTATCTTGAAAGAGGTTAGAGGAGGGGAATCAAAAGAATGGAGTCCACCGACTGGGAGATCCACCTTCATACATAAGTAGAAGTTCTAGTCTAGGCATGTTCCCTTCAAACTTGATACTTTCTTTCCAGCTACAACAACTAGAGGGGGAAAAGCCTTTTCTGATGAGTTGCTCCATGATAATGAAGCTGCCACCAGGTTTTGATTTGTGCCCAGCTAGACGGATTCAGATGCCAATTCCAGGAATGTCCACTTAACTTGACTTGTGTTAGGTATTCCGGCAAGGACTGAGGCTCACTTCACTTAATCTTTATTATTCTATTCAATGGGCCAGCTACTAGAATCAGTCAATGAAAAAGCAAGCAAGGAGATGCCTGAGAATATGTTTCTTCTTTTCAAGAGTTCACATGCCAATGTTGAGATGCTAAAAGAGTTACAGGTTTTGAATCAAGCAACAGGAGAAGTCAATCCATAACAGTTGATCGTATTTGCTCCCTTCCGGATATGCGATGCCTTGGGAATGCCTGAGTTGACAGGTGCAGCAGTCCGACCTCAAGGAGGAAAAAAACCATTCCAGCACGAAGATAGGCTACACTCAAAAAGCGTAGGCCCTAGGTGAAAAACATGGTACGAAAACGGTTACATTAGTGGAGTCAGATCCCGATCAGAGCGGTCTCATCGAAATAAACATATCCAAGAAGGCAGGCACACGACTGGATATAAAAAGTGGGGCTCGAAGCTGCCATCTCCAACTAGTTGGTTGAATTCTTTAATCGACAGGTGAGGCAGAAAGTAGGTAATCACATTCCGAAGCAAGGAGTTAGGATCGACAAAGCACCATTTCCTCCGCTATGTCTCGCTCTTCTATCAAGTGAAGAGCTCGCTGTAGCTGAACTAGATAAAGAAGAGTAGCCCCCCAGGTCATCAATTAGTAATAGAATAATCCTAGTAGTAGTCCTCTTGCCTAGCGGAGTCAGCCCTTAATATCCTCTTTCTAGTTAAAATGAGTATTACCAACCTGCACAATCAATCTATGGCGATCTCGGTCTCACGCGCCAGTCCCTCTTGCTAAGCCTAAGTGTTAAGCATATCTTATATTAACCTATCTTAAAAGGACTTCCAGACATTGATTTTAGGAGTCATTTTGTAGGGCCATTCTTTTTCTCCTCGCGAGCCAGTACCCTTATTAGGAAAGTAGGGACTTATTTGAAGTTCATAGATATAGTCTATCAGGCTGGTCTCTGGGGTCATTTCCCTAGCAGAGCAGGTTGGTTTCCGATTCCTTACAAGTGTTCTATATAAGCGGTCCCTGCCACTTACATCAAGTTCCATTCCAGCAATCAATTAGGCTAGTATTGATAGTTCAAGCTAAAAATTCTTTCTTAAAAAAATAATAGGTTAGCGAGACAAGGAAGAAAGTGCGATTGTATTAGTGTTTCGGGAAGAAAGGGAATCCTGCGCTTCTCTAAGAAAAGAAAAAGAGAGAGTTTACACAAGTACTAAACGAGAAAAAAGCATTTATCGAGAAAAGGTCCCATAGTCATGATTGGGTCGACCAGGCCAGATCATGACTCATCATATATATAGACTCCTCATATTTATATATATAATAGAAAGATGAAAGGTTTCTTTTTGTTCGGTCAGTCTGTTTCCTCTCGATTCACCTAAAACTTCTTTTGCCACTGACGTGATACAATGAGCCATCTCATTCTACATTGAGTTAGCATCCTCACCTAACTTCCACTCCGTCTCATTAATTATTTTCTCTCTTTAAACATAACTTGCTTATCCCCTTTCAAATTCCACCACCTAATCCTAGGCTCCCTTGCTCCTTCTCTTCCATCTCTTAATACTAAGATAGAGTACTAAAAATCTATGTTGGGTTGCTACACTCTCTCCAGGTATCACCCTTACAATCCTTGAAATACTTTTGATCTGCTCGTCGCGTTAGGAAGAAGTCAATCTGACTAACATTAGAACCACTCCTAAAAGTTCTCAAGTGCGAGTCCCTATTCCGTGTTGGCAAGTATCAAATCATACGCCATAGCAAAAAGATACTTTTTCGCGTTATCTCAAGAAAAAGGACGAAGAATTATAGAATTGTCGTGTATGTTACTTTTTGGGTGTAGCCATTTTGAATCCCATTTCCTCCATTCCGAATGAGATAAAAAAGAAAAGGGGCTCGAAATCCGATAAATCCAATACCTCTTGGCTTCAGTTCTTAAACCTATTTTTTTGCGCCTATTCGCAAGAGCAGATACGGGCCATGGCTGAGCAGACCAAGTCCCGTAGAAAGCTTGACCGTCTCAGTAGCTCCTCCTTCTCTTCTTTAGTAGAGGTGTTACAACCTCGAGACAATGAAAAATAGAATCGAAGATTCAGTCTAGCAGTATGTTTAACCATACCAAAGGTAAGTAGTCGTCAATCGAGCGAAGCGATAGGCACGTAGTCACTTGAGCTAAGCGAAAGGTATGAAGTCAGGCGATAGGCTTATCATAGCATAGAATCCCTAAATTATTAAAGCACTAATTGCTATTTTTCAATATCAACTTTACGTACTAGTGAGTAGCCTATTGAAGCCGGTATGGGATATGAACGATCTTGACCCACGAGCAGGTTAGCTCGAGAGGGTAAGAGGCCCTAGTGTACATTGCCCAAAGTCTTTCAATCTTTAGACTTTGTTTAAGAAGCGACAGATCCTGGCGCATGAGTACTTGAGGTGAATGGCCATTGCCCAGGCTGATGGGCGAGCCCACGTGGGGAGAAATTAAAGAAGCAAAAACAGAGTTAATCGTACTTTCCCCGCTATTCTTCACCGGAAATCGTGTCCCCCCACTCCTGAGCCCCCACTCCTGAGTAGAAAGGCCTCGCAGAGAGTCAACATTGACACATTGTAGAGCAACGTCTTGCAACTATGTACAAAGCCTCCATTCCCCTAGGTGTCGTGTTTGAAAGCACAGTCTTTGTCATAAACCGATTACCCTCCGCTCCAAATGGCTCTATTTCTCCCACAAAGTTCCCAAAACCAAGTTTCTCAGCTTAAAACTTAAGAATATACTCACAATTTTAATGTAGAACTGAAGAAGCACAATTTCCTTTAATGACGAGGAATCCAACCGAAGAGAAGCGAGCATCATAATAGCTTGATAAAAAGATATTTAGTCCAAGAGGACCTTAGCAGCCGCTTCGCCCCTATATCCTTTCCTAAAACGCTCACTGTTCCTTGAAAGGAAAGAGGAATCTATGTACTTGGCAGCATTCTAGTAGCAAAAAAAACTGTTATTGTTTTTTTTCAAATCAAATCAAAGTAAAGTTTCATGAGCTCTGAGCGATGTTTGAAAAGATAATCCAAGTCAAATCAAAGTAGAAAATCATAAAAAAAATAAGATGAAATATTGCCACCCATTGTAGGTGTAGTAGGTGCTGGTCCCCGCACATCAGAGTGCACAAGATAAAAAGGTTCCTTTTTAGTCTATAAACATTTTTGGAAAGGAAGAGCATGTTGTTTTCCAAGCAAGTTGACAAGGCATAGAAAAAAAAAGACTTCTCTCTAATAGACCCTAAACAACCAACCTCTAGAAGCTAGATCCTCATGGCCTTGACTTGACAATGGACATCACTCTCTTTAAGTCAACACTTTGACTTGATGTTGCCGCTGGCCGCAGACCTCTCCCGGTGCTGCCCGCTCCGCCGCAGACCTCCCTAGGGACGCTCGCTCCACGACCACCCTCCCTAGCTTTGCTCGGTTCACCGCCGCCCCACCGGCACCGCCGAACTCGTCCGGATCCAGTCGCCACCCCTTACCCCTTCAAACCCTAGCTGTCGCTGCCATCTGCTCTCTAGCACGCCATTTTCGCATTGGCTTGCCCTCCCCATCCACTGGCGGTGCACCCCGCCGCCACTCCGTCTCGTCGTCATCTTCGGCGCCGGCCGTTGCTTCTAGATCAAGGTCTGCGACCACAGTTCACTTCTCGACCTCCCCATAACTGCTCGCCATCCGGTGCATCCCCATTCCCCTCGATCTCTTCCGGTTCACTTCACTCCAACCGCTCTCCTCCTTCACCGTCGGCTGTGCACCCCGCCGCCGCTGACTCCAATACCTCTCAGCCTGTGCCGCGTCTCACGTCGGCTAGGCACAGAACCAGGGTGGCCCACACCACCGGCTGGAGCTGCCTCCCCCCACGCCGTCCAAAGCCCGCTGCTCCAGGTAAATTGTTCTTATATCATGTTCTGAATGATAGTCTGCAAGCATTGTCAAGTGAAAGATGCAAATATGATAGCCAAATTCAACTGTGTCAATTGTCATCGACACCGGCACAGTGACAGATTCAATTCGTAGCTTTATTAAGGTCGGTAAAATCATTTTTTCTGTGTAAACTCTGTGCTCCTATTTAGGTTTGAAAAAACATGAATCAGGTCTATAAAGTGTCAAGCATTCAAATGCAGAGTTATTTACTTGTATAAATAGTTAAACACAAACATGCTTATTGCAGAGTTAACTCAATGATGTAACACGAAATAATATGCTGCAGATAGCCCAAATTGATGGTACAGCCTGGATATCATGTTTGTGGGATCATCATGTAGCATTTTTGAATGGTGAGATGACACTATATCTGCATTTCCCTGTCATGTTGTAGCTATTCTCACAATCCAAATCTACTCTTCTTAATATCAGTAATTGTGGCTGCAAATTGTAAGAGCATTGTTTGCCCGGTTGAAAGAGTGCATGTTGTTTTCTTGTCAATCCCGTTGTTACATATTTTGAAATCTTCAATTTATTCAGATTATATGAAATAGAAAATCAGTATAAAAGGGCTGGTGTAATGATGAGGACATCAACACCATCGATACATCCTCACCTACATCTACACCTACACAAGGTCCTATGACTCGCGCCCGTGCACGTCAATTAAATCATCAAGTAAGTTCACTCTTAAGTTCATGTTCGGTTTCTTTAGACCATGGAAACCCGTGTACTCCGGTATTGCTTAGAAACCAAGGAGAACAAGGAGAATACTATCCAAAAGAGGGAGTCACGCCGGTTGGATTCGGACTGCAGGACAGCACCAACTTCTAACGGCCGCCACAACTTCATACGGACTCCGTTTTGGACGTTCAAGTACTTCATGAAAAGCTTATAAAGTCTACTTTCCAATGGATCTAGCCTCACATCCATATCTTATCAGAATCGTCCAGAAACGTTAAAATACTACCGAGACCTTTTCTGTCTACGGTGCTGCGCCACCTTATTTTGGCCCGTGGGCTATGTGTCAAATTGAGCCCATTAGGGGCGCATCCTAGGGTTGGAGAACGACCCCAACACCCTCGAGGTCATCCTTCCATCTATTTATATGTCTCTAGAGCCGCCATGAACAGTTGGGTTTTGATAGATTGAAGTTTTAGCCACTGCTACTTCGCTTGAAGCGCGCGTGTCGACTAGATCGCCCGTCTTCTTGTTATTGGAACCCCACCACTTGTATTTTCAGATTGAACTCAGTGCTTGTTCAACTCGCTCTTGCTTGTTCTACGATTGCTTGCAGGACGAGAGCCCTCGTGGCCGGTTGATCGCGCTCCACAAGATCGCGTTCACCTTCTGGAATCGGTGTATCGGTCGCTAAGGCGCAACATCGTGGATAGTTGTAGTCGGGCCGTGAACGTCGGTTTCTCCCACCAATCGTGATTACCTTCTCCATCGAAAGATCGGGACCGAACCTTGCATCAAGTGGTATCAGAGCTCAAGGTTGTTCGGTGAGAGATTTCAGATCCCATCTGTTATTTACCTACAGTCCAGAAAAAGCCAAAAAAATAGTAGATTAGTTTCCATAGTCCCATAACCCTTTTGTGGCCTATTTACTACTACTGCTTAGTTAGGGTTTGTTGAGTCTTCGGATACATCGCCGTGTCAAGTTGCTGGTCTTAGTGTTTAATTTCCTTAGAGTTTCGAGTTCTAGTCACGTTTCTGTCACCGAAGTATCACTTGTTCGACTAGTTTTGTTTTCCGAGTCCTAATACTTGTAACCGAGTCACGTTTTTGTCGAAGAGTGTTGGATCCAAGTCCTAATCCTTGTGACACAGTAACAGCAGCGACTCGGATAGTACTCCTCTGGTCTGTTAATAAGCTACACACGCGAACAACTCCATTGTTTGGAGGTTTACCTTACTTCAGAGAGAGAGACTGTGTCTTTTAATTACCATTATACCCCTGGTCAAAAAAAAATTGTGTGGGGTGAAGTGTTTGGATTGCTGTCCTCTGAGTAGAGTTAAAGTTTTGAGGGTCTCTCTGCAAAAAAAAGAGCAAAAAAAACAAAGCAAAAAAAAAAGAGGAGAGTTTCTTGTTCTTCTTGACGGTGTCCTTATTCGTGACATTCATTTGTGTCCAGGCTCGCATCTCCAGCACGGTTGTTAGCCTAGGACCAGCACGGTACCGGTTTTGAACGATTACTCAGCTTACTTATAACTAACGTGGTACTACTATTTTTCCTTGTGCAACACTTTCAGCCATCCTACAGCTCTACATACCCGTCTACAGCTTGACAGGTGTTGTTGCTACGGCACCGATATACTTTTTCCAGGGTCGACGACTTGTTGGTAGCTATCACCCTCCTATTGAGCAAGGTAAGAATTGGTAAGAGTTTGTGTGAACAGGCTGAGAGTGAGAGCCTTGCAGTAGCCACATCCTAGTAGTGTTAGGGAGTCTATTTTTCTTCACTTGTTTTTTTTCTTTTCTTGTTGTGTCTCTAACCATGTCAGGTTCCGGCCATGACAAGGCCATTCAGTCCCCTCGCACCAGGGGTATCATACAACATTTTGAACGAAAGGTGAGGCTCTATACTGAAGCAATTGATGCAGATTTGTAGGTGACTAATGAGAAGCTAGGAGCATTGGAGGCCACACAGATTCACACCAACAATAATCTTGCTACATTGGAGATGTCGGTCGCCACACTAAACGCCAATCTTGCTGCCATAATGAGGCGTTTGGATGACCAACATTGAACCGCAACCACGATGATGACAATTTTGATGAGTATTCTGCGGATACAGAACACGATGACCAAGAGGCTCGTCTTCGTCGACGGTTGCATCGCAACTGCCAAGGTATGGCTGAACGTAATAATAATGATGCTTTTAGTAAGATTAAATTTAAGATACCTCCGTTTGATGGTGCTTATAACCCTGATGCCTACATTACTTTGGAAATAGCTGTTAATCAAAAGTTTGTTTGTCATGAGTTTCCTGAGGATAAAAGAGTTAGGGCTGCTACTAGTGAGTTCACTGATTTTGCTTCTGTCTGGTGGATAGAATTTAGTAAGAAAAATCCTGATAACATACCACAAACTTGGAATGTTTTGAAATGGGTCATGCGGGCTAGATTTGTTCCTTCTTACTATGCACGAGATCTGTTAATTAAGTTGCAACAATTGAGACAGGGAGCTAAAAGTGTAGAAGAATATTATCAGGAGTTGCAAATGGGTATGTTGCGTTGTGAGATAGAGGAGGATGAGGAGGCAGCGATGTCTAGGTTTTTAGGGGGGTTAAATCGGGAAATTCGGGATATTCTTGAATATAAAGAGTACAATAACATAACCCGTTTGTTTCATCTTGCTTGTAAAGCTGAACGTGAAGTGCAGGGACGATGCGCGAACTCCAGGACTAATGTTTCTGCAGGGAAAGCTAATTCATGGCAGCCATCCACGACCCCTACCTCGAATCGGCGTCCTCCACCACCGTCTTCCTCCTCGAGCCGTCCTGCGCCATCGGTATCCAACTCCAACACCAAGCCACGCACTACTCCAACTAATTCAGTGAGTCGCACACCCATGTCGTCAAAGGTTGGCTCAGCCCCTGCCGAGAGTACCGCGTCTGTTGCCTCTACAGGGAGAACTAGGGATATTCAGTGTCATCGATGTAAAGGGTATGGACATGTGCAGCGTGACTGTCCAAGCAAGCGTGCTTTGGTAATTAAAGAGGATGGGGAGTATTCTTCCGCTAGTGATATCGATGAAGATACAAATGTTGTGCTTGCAGCTGACTATGCAGGTAATGAAGATCCTTCTAAAGTGCATATTGGTGCTGATGAGGCGGATCACTATGCAAGCCTCATTGTGCAGCGTGTGCTTAGTGCACAGATGGAGAAAGTGGAGGAAAACCAGCGGCACATATTATTTCAAACCAAGTGTGTCATCAAGGATCATTCATGCCGCATGATTATTGATGGAGGCAGCTGCAACAACTTAGCCAGTAGCGATATGGTGGAGAAGCTGGCCCTTAGCACCAAACCACACCCTCACCCATACCACATACAATGGCTCAACAATAGCAGTAAGGCAAAGGTAACCAAGTTGGTGCGCATTAATTTTGCTATTGGATCATATCATGATGTTGTTGAGTGTGATGTTGTGCCTATGCAAGCTTGTCATATTCTGTTAGGTAGACCATGGTAATTTGATAGAGATTCTATGAATCATGGTAGGTCAAATCAATATTCATTTTTACACCATGATAAGAAAATTGTGTTGCACCCTATGTCTCCTGAAGCGATTGTTCGTGATGATGTAGCTAAAGCAGCCAAAAATAAAAGTGAGAATCATGAAAATACCAAACCCGTTGCTAAAACCAATGAAATACGTTTGAAAGGAAAATATTTGCTTGCTACTAAAGCTGATATTAATGAATTAATTGCTTCTACTTCTGATGTCTATGCATTGGTATGTAAAGATGCTTTGAGTTCACTTTCCGATATGCAGCATTCTTTGCCCTCTACTGTTGCTAACCTTTTGCAGGAGTATTCGGATGTTTTTCCAAGTGAGATTCCTCCAGGGCTGCCACTTGTTCGAGGGATTGAGCATCAGATTGATCTCATTCCTGGTGCTTCCTTGCCCAATCGTGCGCCATACAGAACTAATCCGGAGGAAACTAAGGAGATTCAACGCCAAGTGCAGGAGTTGCTCGACAAAGGTTATGTCCGTGAGTCTCTTAGTCCTTGTGCTGTGCCAGTTATCTTAGTGCCTAAGAAAAATGGAACCTGGCGCATGTGTGTTGATTGTAGAGCTATTAACAACATCACCATTCGATATCGTCACCCTATTCCACGATTAGATGATATGCTTGATGAATTGAGTGGTGCTGTACTGTTTTCAAAAGTTGATTTGCGTAGTGGTTACCACCAGATTCGCATGAAATTGGGAGATGAATGGAAAACTGCTTTGAAAACTATGTTTGGTTTATATGAGTGGTTAGTCATGCCTTTTGGTTTTACTAATGCACCTAGCACTTTTATGCGGTTAATGAATGAGGTTTTGCGTTCTTTTATTGGAAAATTTGTGGTGGTATATTTTGATGATATATTGATTTACAGCAAGTCTATGAATGATCATCTTAATCATTTACGTGCTGTTTTTAATGCTCTCCGTGATGCACGTTTATTTGGTAACCTTGAGAAGTGCACCTTTTGCATCGATCGAGTTTCTTTTCTTGGTTATGTTGTCACACCACAGGGAATTGAAGTTGATCAATCCAAGGTTGAAGCAATACAAGGATGGTATATTCCAAAGTCTGTTACGCAGGTGCGGAGTTTCTTAGGGCTTGCTGGATTTTATCGTCGCTTTGTGAAGGATTTCAGCGCCATTGCTGCACCATTAAATGAGCTTACAAAGAAGGGAGTACCTTTTACTTGGGCGGAGGCACAGAAGAACGCCTTCAATATGCAAAGTAAGTTGACAAATGCACCCCTACTTCAGCTTCCTGATTTTAATAAGACTTTTGAGCTTGAATGTGATGCTAGTGGAATTGGTTTGGGTGGTGTTTTGCTATAAGAAGGAAAACTGTTGCATATTTTAGTGAGAAATTGAGTGGGCCTTTGCTGAATTATTCTACTTATGATAAGGAATTGTATGCTCTTGTGCGTAGCTTAGAAACATGGCAGCATTACTTGTGGCCTAAAGAATTTGTTATACACTCTGATCATGAATCTTTGAAACATATTCGTAGTCAAGCCAAATTGAATCGTAGGCATGCCAAGTGGGTTGAATTTATTGAATCTTTTCCTTATGTTATCAAACACAAAAAGGGAAAAGAGAATATCATTGCTAATGCTTTGTCTAGACGATATGCTTTGTTGACACAACTTGATTATAAAATTTTTGGATTAGAAACAATTAAAGATCAATATGTGCATGATGCTGATTTCAAAGACGTGTTGCAACATTGTAAAGATGAAAGTCATGGAACAAATTCATCCTCAGTGATGGATTTGTATTTAGAGCTAACAAGCTATGCATTCTAGCTAGCTCTGTTCGTCTGTTGTGTTACAGGAAGCACATGGAGGAGGGCTGATGGGGCATTTTAGAGTAAAGAAGACGGAGGATATTCTTGTAGCTCATTTCTTTTGGCCAAAGATGAGACGAGATGTGGAGAGGTTTGTTTCTCGCTGCACTACATGTCAAAAGGCTAAGTCACGATTAAATCCACATGGTTTGTATATGCCTTTAACTGTTCCTAGTGTTCCTTGGGAAGATATTTCTATGGATTTTGTGTTGGGTTTGCCTAGGACGAGGAGGGGGCATGATAGCATTTTTGTTGTTGTGGATAGATTTTCCAAAATGGCACATTTTATTCCATGTCACAAATCTGATGATGCTACTCATATTGCTGATTTGTTCTTTAGAGAGATTGTTCGTTTGCATGGTGTGCCTAATACCATTGTTTCTGATCGTGATTACCTTCTCCATCGAAAGATCGGGACCAAACCTCGCATCAAGTGGTATTAGAGTATTATTTCCTATGACTCACGCCCGTGCACGTCAATTAAATCATCAAGTAAGTTCACTCTTAAGTTCATGTTCGGTTTCTTTAGACCATGGAAATCCGTGTACTCTTGTGTTGCTTAGAAACCAAGGAGAACAAGGAGAATACCATCTAGGAGAGGGAGTCGCGCCGGTTGGATTCGGACTGCAGGACAGCACCAACTTCTAATGGCCGCCACGACTTTATACGGACTCCGTTTTGGACGTTCAAGTACTTCATGGAAAGCTTATAAAGTCTACTTTCCAATGGATCTGGTCTCACATCCATATCTTATCAGAATCATCCAGAAACATCGAAATACTACCGAGACCTTTTTCTCTCTACGGTGCTGCGCCACCTTATTTTGGCCGTGGGCTGTGTATCAAGTTGAGCCCATTATGGGCGCGTCCTAGGGTTGGAGAACGACCCCAACACACTCTTGGTCATCCTCCCATCTATTTATATGTCTCTAGAGCCGCCACAACAGATGGGGTTTTGATAGATTGAAGTTTAGCCGCCGCTACTTCGCTTGCAGCGCGCGTGTCGATTAGACCGCCTGTCTTCTTGTTATTGGAACCCCACCTCTTGTATTTTCAGATTGAAACTTCATATTTGATTTAGCAATTCAGTGCTTGTTCAACTCGCTCTTGCTTGTTCTACGATTGCTTGCAGGACGAGAGCCCTCGTGGCCGGTTGATCGTGCTCCACAAGATCGCGTTCACCTTCTGGAATCGGTGTATCGATCGCTAAGGCGCAACATCGTAGATAGTTGTAGTTGGGCCATGAACGTCGGTTTCTCCCACCAATCGTGATTACCTTCTCCATCGAAAGATCGGGACCAAACCTCGCATCATACCTTTTCATGAATTCCACTTTAGAGATTTGCCCCGCCCGACTAAACGAACGAGTCCATCAATTCGGGCTAGTCAAAGAAATTCCAATGCAAAATGCAAGCAGAGATTGCCCCGGTGCACAACCACTCCAATCCACCTGGGGATTCACTCGAGAACAAGCAATGGATTGAGCGCACTAGCGCGAAAGAACAAGCTGCTTCTTGTCTGAGAGGGAGAAGGCTTCCCGCGTGGGCGGATTAGCAATCCCTAGTCTTCCATAACGCGTATTGGACTTATGTTTCCTCCTCCTTGAAGATGATGGATCTATCTGGTCCGGTTACGACCATTCTTTATGGCTCTGTATCAATAATACAGATTCGATTTAGGCTCTTTAAAGAATCACCCAACTGGTTTGATTTATTTTTTTCAGTAATCAGAAAGTTAGCTCTTTTTCTATACCAGTGGCCTTGGAGCTCATCCCCGTCCTCTGCTAGGCGAGAAGGAAGATGAGAGATACGTTCCTTAGAAGTCGTCTTCAACTTTCTTCCAGGAAAGCCTTTCACTAAGCGAGCAGCTAAGCGAGTTCATCCGTATCTGTTGTCGTTCAAGTAGTTCAAAGGTTATTCTAGTGCGTACGGCTGGGACTTCTCTTAAAACCACCAATCCAAAAGATCTGTTGACTATCTATGACTGGGAAGGAAGTCACTAGCCTAAGAACCCATCTTTGTCGAGAAAACTATGTAAAAGATCTGCTCTCTTGAAATAGAAATCCTTTACTGAAAAATCTTCTCTAGCTGCCATGCTCTTGAATTCGCTCACATTCTCTCGAAGATTGGAATGAAACAATCCGCTATTGGAATAGAAGCTCTTTGGGAAGAGTAGCGGGTGCCATCAAACCCTGGTTGTGAGATAGACTTGCTTCTTTTCTGGTCAATCAAGATCTCCGCCCGCCCAGGAAATGTTTCTCATACAGAAGTTCCTTGCCTTCGCTGTTGGGAACACAGCTTGCTTTCTTTATCTTTCTCAATAAGAATGGCTACCACCTCCTGCTGGATCTTCACTTTCTGGAGTTCTTTCAGGAACAGGATATGTAAGTAGTGAAGCAAGCAATCAATCTAGAGCTACTGGTTTCACAACTGCTATTGGTGGTCAACTAGTAGTGGTGCAATAACATCCTCTATTGCGTAGCCTATATCAAAAGAAGGATCAACTTCTGGTGTGTGTGGCTTTACAGGTCTTGGCTTATACCTTTGCTTCTCTTCTCTAGGGATCTATACTTGGATATGCAACTTTAGGTAGTCAGACAGTCACCCTCTAGTGAAAGTAAAACTAGAGCTGACACCGGATGCCTATTAGTAAGGTATCATTTTAGTGATTCCATACTTATAAGAGACGGTATTTGATGCGAGGTTCGGTCCCGATCTTTCGATGGAGAAGGTAATTGAAGGAGTACGCGTAGGCTACGATAGCAGAAAATAAAATTCTACCGCGCACACCAGGACATCATGCGAGAGAAAGGATCATGGATCGTTACCACTAGACGCGCAGTGCAGCGGAAGAAGAGTTGGAGAAGCCGGTCCAACCACGCGCGCGTCGAGGTAGTAGTGGAAGTAGTCGATCTCCGGCCGATCAACGCCGCAACGAGCAGCGCCTCTACGGGTATCCACACGTCCGGGGCTGGAACGCCGATCGCGAGTGTACTAGCACTCGTGAGCGACTAGGGTTTTGCTCGAAAGGTGGCGGCTAGGGTTTTGCTCGAGGCTAACAGAAAACACACTTGAAACTCCTCAGCCCCTCGCCTCCCTATATATAGACCTCCTTACTCGGGCCTCGTGGACCGAGGCCCAGTAAGAGTCTACTCGGATCTCTATCCGAATCGAGCCCATATTCGAATCACATTCGAATAAGTGTTCCAACCCATTAAGTGTGCGACCCTGTAGGTTCACGTATATTTTGTCGCGACCCAGAAACGCCTTTCTGGTCATCCTGTTAATAGCGGCCTCTAGCAAGGCATATTAGCCCCAAGATATACGTAAAGATCATATCGGCTGAACCTGTAATGTCCTTATGTACAAATCCCTTTGCCTCATGATATCGATTAAGCTCAAGGCGAGACTTGTGTCATCCTCTTAATAGCTCAATCACTCTCTCGATCCTGTGATGGATTACAAACTTGTGATTGACACCTCAATCATCGTAGCATGGCCATGCACTTCCATAATCCATTACATCGAGGGGCCCAGAGATATCTCTCCCATAAGGAGGGGCAAATTCTATCTTGATCATTCATATCCCACTACATGTTTCATAGCAAACCCGAAGACCACTTTTATGACTACCCAGTTACGGAGTAGTGTTTAGTAGTCCCAAAATAAGCTACTACGTATGTTGAGAACCTTGATGATCTCAAGTCTAAGGACTCTACATAAACAGTACTTGAGACTAACTGATGACACATGAAATCTCTGCAGTATCTCATGGCGGGTCTATCCAACATATGTTCACTAACATATGTTCATATTATCGATTTGGTATCTCCATACCATGATCCATGAGACATGATCATCAATCAATACATATGCTGATATTACAATCATATTTGTTCCTCATATGATATATGATCAGGGATCATTTAGAAATAGCAATATTTGACATTAAGAGTCTCATGAATAAGTCACATACTCATTGATCAACAATGATAATGTCTATTTCAAGGAACAAATCAATACATTATAAACATAGCATGTGATATATATATATATAACATCTCCATGTTGCCTCTAGGGCATATCACTAACAGTCTACCACTTGCACTAGAGTCAACCATGTAGGTATCTAATACCCATTGCCCTAATGTGAGCCTCATGCTTTGGCTGGGGAAGCGGTTTTGTCAACGGATCTGCAATGTTCAAATCCGTTTGTACTTTGCATATCTTTACATCGCCTCTCTCCACTATCTCGCGGATGAGATGAAAACGCCGTAAAATGTGCTTGGACTTTTGGTGAGATCTAGGCTCCTTGGCTTGCGCAATGGCCCCACTATTATCACAGTAGAGGTCCATCGGATTGAAGGCACTAGTCATCACACCAAGCTCGAAAACAAATTTCTTGATCCAAACAGCTTCTTTAGCAGCTTCAGAAGCTGCAATGTACTCGGCTTCCGTTGTAGAATCAGCAACCGTCTCCTGCTTAGAACTCTTCCAGCTCACCGCACCGCCATTTAGGCAGAACACAAATCCAGATTGCGATCTGAAATCGTCTTTGTCAGTTTGGAAGCTAGCATCAGTGTAACCATTTACAACGAGCTCTTCTTCACCTCCATAGACAAGGAACACATCTTTAGTTCTTCTCAAGTACTTCAAGATGTTCTTTACAGCAATCCAGTGACCTTCACCTGGATCCGATTGATATCTACTCGTAGTACTTAAAGCATACGAGACATCTGGATGTGTACAAAGCATGGCATACATAATGGACCCAATAGCTGAAGCATATGGGATCGCATTCATCTTATCCCGCTCATCAGGTGTACTAGGACACTGACTCTTGCTAAGATTTATACCATGTGACATAGGTAGGAAACCTTTCTTAGAGTCCTGCATGTTGAACCTTTTCAACACCTTGTCAATGTATGTATCTTGACATAATCCAATTAGCCTTCTTGATCTATCTCTATAGATCTTGATGCCCAGAATATATGCCGCCTCTCCTAAGTCTTTCATAGAGAAACTATTTTTCAATGAAGACTTAACAGATTCGAGCATAGAAATGTCATTTCCGATCAGTAATATGTCGTCCACATATAAAATCAGAAATACAAGTGCGCTCCCACTAGCCTTTTTATAAACACAAGGCTCTTCTTCGTTCTTGATGAAACCAAACCCTTTGATCACTTCATCAAAACGAATATTCCAACTCCGAGATGCCTGCTTTAATCCATAAATGGATCTTTGCAGCTTGCATATCTTTCCAGCTGATTGTGGATCGACAAAACCCGTGGGCTGTGTCATGTACACATCCTCACTCAGATTTCCATTAAGGAAAACTGTTTTGACATCCATTTGCCATATCTCATAGTCGAAATATGCAGCAATCGCTAGAATGATCCGAATAGACTTTAGCATTGCGACGGGCGAAAAAGTTTCATCATAATCAACACCTTGAATTTGTTTGAAACCTTTTGCCACCAATCGTGCCTTATAGATGTGAACATTTCCATCCATGTCTATCCTTTTCTTGAAAACCCATTTGCACTCAATGGTTTTAACACCATCAGGTGGATCAACCAAGTTCCAAACTTGATTACTATGCATGGATTCAATTTCGGATCTCATGGCTTCAAGCCATTTCTCAGAGTCTGGTCCCACCATCGCTTCTTCATAGGTCTTAGGCTCATCGTTGTCTAACAACAATATGTCCCTTTGTTGAGTAGTCAAGAACATGTACCTCTCAGGTGCACGACGTGACCTCTCTAACCTACATGGTGCCGGTGTGTCTACAACAGGTGCTTCAACACTTTGTTCATCCTGTTGTGGTTATGTAGGAGCTGAAACATTTTCAGGTGTTTCTCGAATTTCTTCGAGTTGCACGGTCCTCCCACTATCCCTTCTGGAGAGAAACTCTTTCTCTAAGAAGACACCATGTCGGGCGACAAACACTTTGCCTTCATGTTGATTATAGAAGTAATATCCTTTTGTTTCCTTAGGATACCCAACAAAGAAGCATTTGTCAGACTTAGGAGTGAGCTTATCGGATTGCAAACGTTTTACATAAGCCTCACATCCCCAAATCTTAAGGAAAGACAAGCTAGGACGTTGTCCTGTCCACATCTCATATGGTGTCTTTTCTACTGACTTTGATGGAACTCTGTTTAGTGTGAACGCGGCTGTTTCAAGAGCGTATCCCCAAAAGGACAATGGAAGATCACTTTGGCTCATCATGGATCGCACCATATCTAATAAAGTGCGATTTCTCCGTTCAGATACCCCATTCCATTGAGGTGTTCCTGGTGGAGTCAACTGTGGAACAATTCCACAATCCTTCAGATGATTGCCAAACTCGTGGCTCAAATACTCGCCTCCACGATCAGATCGTAGAAACTTGATTGTTTTGCCTAAATGATTTTGTACTTCATTTTGGAATTCCTTGAACTTTTCAAAGGATTCAGACTTATGTTTCATTAGGTACACATACCCATATCTACTGAAGTCATCAGTAAAAGTTATGAAGTACCCAAAACCACCTCTGGCTGTAGAGCTCATTGGTCCACACACATCAGTATGTACGAGTGCCAATAAGTCACTTGCCCTTTCACCTTGACCGGTGAAAGGTGCCCTTGTCATCTTGCCAAGTAAACAAGATTCACATGTCTCAAATGATTCAAAATCAAATGAGTGTAGAAGACCATCTCTATGGAGCCTCTCTATGCGTTTCTCATTTATATGACCCAAGCGACAATGCCAGATAAACGTGGGATTCAAATCATTAGGACGTTGCCTCTTTGTATTAATGTTATAGACCGGTGCCCCTTCAAGATTTAGAACGTATAACCCATTCACAATAGGAGTATGACAATAGAACATATCTTTGAAATAAAGAGAACAACCATTGTCCATAGATCTAAAGTCATAACCTTCTGCTTGCAAATATGAAGCAGAAATAACGTTCTTACAAAGAGATGGAACACAATAACAATTATTCAATTCCAAAACTAATCCTGAAGGCAAAGACAATGGCATGGTGCCGACAGCCACCGCAGCAACTCTTGCTCCATTGCCAACGCGAAGATCCACTTCGCTCCTTCTCAAACTCCTACTTCTTGTTAGCCCCTGCAACGATTTGCATATGTGAGCAACCGATCCGGTATCAAATACCCAAAAATCAGTAGATGAAGTAGCAAGATTGATCTCTATAACATTTATACCTGAATTGGAAACTTCCCTTCTTCTTGAGATCCTCCAAGTACTTTGGGCAGTTCCTCTTCCAATGTCCTGCTTCCTTGCAGTAAAAGCAAACTGCGTCAGGAGCAGCGCCCTTCTTGTCTTGCTTGGCCTTGGTTCTGCTCGCGATCTCATCGGGAGTTAACTTTCTCTTGACCGCGCATTTCTTGACATTGGGCTTGCCCTTGCCTTTCTGCATCATCATCACATGACTGGTGCTTTTCTTAATGGTTTCCTCGGCAGTTTTAAGCATCCCATGCAACTCAGCCAAGGTCTTGTCCATATTGTTAATGTGATAGTTCAGTATGAATGGCTCAAAACTCGGAGGGAGCGACTGGAGAATCACATCAGTAGCCAACTCTTGGCTAAGGGGAAAACCAAGCTTTTCCAGACTCTCAATGTAGCCAATCATCTTAATCACATGAGGGCTGACGGGATTCCCTTCCGCAAGCCTGCACGCAAACAAGGACTTTGAAGTGTTGAACCTCTCAGCCCTTGCTTGGTTCTCAAACATACCACGCAACCCCACAATGATATTGTAGGCATTTGTGTTCTCATATTGCTTCTGAAGCTCAGAGGACATTGTGGCAAGCATGAGACAGCTCACATCAAGGGAATCATTCGTATGCTTCTCATAAGCTCTCCGTGCAGCCACAGAAGCATTTGTAGGCAAGTTCTCAGGAAAAGGAGTCTCAAGGACATACTCCTTGCGCTCTTGCTTGAGAACAATTCTCAAGTTGCGATACCAATCCATAAAGTTTGTTCCATTGAGTTTTTCTTTCTCAAGAACAGATCGCAAATTAAAGGAACTGGATGATGCGTTAGCTGACATGATCTACAACATAAGAATATGCAAAGTTTAGCACTATGTTTACATTCATCTTTTATTAAACTATTTAACAAAAGACTCCCACTATGTGTTTTGCAACAAAACTCCCTCTAAGTTACATAGTGGGTCAAGATCCTCATTTCACTAATTCCTAGTGAGCTTTGGCATCACGGCTAGGAAACTAGTGACATGGGTAAGCAACACCTTGCTAATCACATCTCTATGTGACTCTTGCTTGTTGGGGTGGCATCACTATGCCCCGGCCCCAACCTGTGCCCCAAGATCCAAAAACTGTTTTGATGACCTTGTTAAGTAAACCAAATGCTTCCGCATGTAGATGTCCGACATCTACCCCAAATAATGATGATAACCAATTGCACCCTACTTTGGTAGGCCTACAATATGGTGATCATTATCTTTTGGTACAACATATGGAAGGGCATAAACACCTAATTTTTTTTTTTATCACGAGGGAATCTCTCTATCCTATTGCTACCATAGCAACAATATCACATATATATAATGGCATAAGAGTAAAGATAGAATTAGTAATGGCCCAAAAGGATGGTGATCCCCCATCTCCATTTACGTGTAGATGATCTTCATCCTCCACATCTCTGCTTTGGGTCATCATGCTTGAAAACTTGTAACATCAAGTCTAGGCCTACTATCTATAATAGCTAGCATTATTGAAGATTACAAGAATGGATTCAAGCACTAAGGTCGACACGCAGGTCGTTAAATACAATTAAGACAAGCTAACAAAGCTGAAAATCATGACACATGGTTTTGGTGTGTAGGTCATGAACGAATGTTACATGCATCATATACATCTCATACATTCCAAATAAGCTATAGGGCCATACTAATTCACATCATTCCCTGCAAAACAAGTTAGACGTAGAATCGTATTCTACTTTAACATGTGAGCCCATGATAACGCTATATCAAGGGGGGTTTGCAGGGTCGCGTTACGGCATGAGCCCATGACCTACGAAATTCACAGATCCAATCTATGAATCGCTTGGAAAACTATTCGGCATAACTCCTTATGCCGATCCGAGACAAATCTCCAGGACTCTAGTTTTTCCATTGGCTCAGGGCTATCAGATCCGTAACCTATTAGCATTCGGCATAACCACCGTTATGCCGATCACGAGACAATCTCTAGGGCGCTAATAGTGTTGTGACCTAGTCCAGGGCTATCAAATCCATAAGCTACTAGCATTCGGCATAACCACCTTTTATGCCGATCCGAGACAATCTCCAGGGCGCCAGTAGTCTTAGATCTACGCCTCATCGTATCCTATCATACCTATTAGCATTCGGCATAACCTCCTTTATTCCGATCCGAGACGACGTGCTCCAGGGTTGCGCTAATAGTGTTATGATCCGCACTTATCTAACCCCTATCCATGGATTGATCTTATCAACCCGTGCTTCATCGATCTATCACATGAACCGACTAATCTAGACTGCAATAGATCTAATCTACTGCTCCCGTTCTCGCGATATCAACATATGCGATGATCCAGATCGCAATGTATCTACAAGATGGCTCTGATAACCACTGAAAGGAGTACGCGTAGGCTTTACGATAGCAGGAAAATATAAATTCTAACCGCGCACACCAGGACATCATGCGAAGAAGGGATCATGGATGTTACCTTACTAGATCGCTTGCATGCATTTGCGGAAGAAGAGTTGGAGAAGCCGGTCCAACCACTCGCGCTGCGGTCGAGGTAGTAGTGGAAGTAGTCGATCTCCGGCCCGATCAACGCCGCAACGAGCAGCGCCTTACGGGTATCCACACGTCCGGGCTGGAACGCCGATCGCGAGTGTACTAGCACTCGTGAGCGGGTTTGGCTTGGAAAGGTGGCGTCTAGGGTTTTTGCTCGAGGCTAACAGAAAAAAACACACTTGGAAACTCCTTCAAGCCCTCGCCTCCCTATATATAGACCTCCTTACTCGGGCCTCATGACCGAGGCCCAGTAAGAGTCTACTCGGATCTCTATCCGAATCGAGCCCATATTCGAATCACATTCGAATAAGTGTTCCAACCCATTAAGTGTGCGACCCTGTTAGGTTCACGATATATTTTGTCGCGACCAGAAACGCTTTCTGGTCATCCTGTTAATAGCGGCCTCTAGCAAGGCATCATTAGCCCCAAGATATACGTAAGATCATATCGCATTTGCTGAAACCTGTAATGTCCTTATGTACAAATCCCTTTGCCTCATGATATCGATTGAGCTCAAGGCGAGACTTGTGTCATCTCTTAATAGCTCAATCACTCTCTCGATCCTGTGATGGATTACCAACTTGTGATTGACACCTCATCATCGTAGCATGGGCCATGCATCTTCCATAATCCATTACATCGAGGGGCCAGAGATATCTTCCCATAAGAGGGGGCAATTTCTATCTTGATCATTCAGATATCCCAACTTACATGTTTCATAGCAAACCCGAAGACACTTTTATGATACCCAGTTACGGAGTAGTGTTTAGGGGAGTCCCAAATAAAGCTACTACGTATTGTTGAGAACCATTTTGATGATCTCAAGTCTAAGGACTCTACTTAAACAGTACTTGAGGACTAACTGATGACACATGAATCTCTGCAGTTCTCCAATGGCGGGTTTATCTCAACATTATGTTCACTAACATATGTTTCATATTATCGATTTGATATCTCCATACCATGATCCATGAGACATGATCATGCAATCAATACATATGCTGATATTACAATCATATTTGTTTCTCATATATGATAATGATCAGGGATCATTTAGAAATAGCAATATTTGACATTAGAGTCTCATGAATAAGTCACATACTCATTTGATCAACAATGATAATGTCTATTTCAAGGAACAAATCAATACATTATAAACATAGCATGTGATATATATATAACATCTCCATGTTGCCTCTAGGGCATATCACTAACAGTAATGCACGATTGGTGGGCCAGAAACCGATGTTCACGGCCCGACTACAACTAGTCCCACGATGTGCGCCTTAGCGACCATACACCGATTCCCGAAGGTGAACGCGATCTTGTGGAGCGGGTCAAACAGGCACGAGAGGCTCTCGTCCTGCAAGCATCGTAGGTTAGACAAGCAAGAGCAAGTTGAAACAAGCATGAGATTGCTAAATCAAATATGAAGTTTCAATCTAAAATACAAGAGGGTTCCAATAACAAGAAGACGGGCGCGATCTAAGCGCCGGCGCGCTTCAGCGAAGTAGCAGTGGCGAAAACTTCAATCTATCAACCGACTGTTCATGGCGGCCTAGAGACATTTATAAATAGATGGAAGGACACCTCGAGGGGGGTTGGGTCCGTTCTCCAACCCTAGGATGCACGCCTAATGGGCTCAATTGATACACAGCCCACGGGCCCAAAATTAGGTTAGACAGCACCGTAGATAGAAAAGGTTCTCGGTAGTATTTCGATGTTTCTGGACGATTGATAAGATATGGAGGTGAGGCTGGATCCATTGGAAAGTAGACTTTATTAAGCTTTTCCATGAAGTACTTGAACATCAAAACGGAGTCGCGTATGAAGTTGTTGGCAGCCTGTTAGAAGTTGGGTGATCCTGCAGTCCGAATCCAACCGGCGCGACTCCCTCTCCTGGATGGTATTCTCCTTGTTCTCCTTGGTTTCTAGCAACACAAGAGTACACGGGTTTCCATGGTCTTAAAGAACCGAACATGAACTTAAGAGTGAACTTACTTGATGATTTAACTGACGTGCACGGGCGCGAGTCATAGACCTTCTGTTAGGTGTAGATGTAGGTGAGGACGTACTCGATGGTGTTGATTCCTCATGATCCCCCTTCTTGCATTTGAGTCGTCCTCGGACTCTAGTTCATCTTCTTCTCCCAAAATATGGCGTCAAATCTATAACATTAAATTGTGGGACTAACTCCCCAAAATCTACAGGCGCAGATCATGCTTTAATATGCATTCTCATTAATCTTTGACAACCACTTTAAAAGGTCATCAGCTCTAGCATCAACTTAGACTTTCTTAGCTCTGGAAATCTATCTCTTTCTTAAATGTAACCAAACGAAATCTCAGGTTGCAAAAGATAATTGTTTTCTACTTTGTCACCAGCAATCTATATATTTAGGCATTCATGGCGCTCTATGTTTTCTTTAGTTGTTTCATGCAGTTTAGCATCAAATCAGCACGTTGCTTAGCATCAAAATTTCATCTTTTTCAGAAGTTGGAAAGGCATTAAATCAATAGGAGCACGTGAGATGAAACCATAAACAATCTCAAAAGGACACCAGTCTTTGTCGTGGTAGATGCAAGAGAACTATATAAGCAAGTCAATATGAGTGTAAACCATTCTGCCCACATTTTTAATATTCTGTTTTCAAAACAGCCCTTAACATCGTGGATAAAGTTCGATTCACAACTTCAGTTTGACGGTTCAGTTGGGGATGGACAAGTAGTTTGAAAATAAAAAGCTTAGTCCCCAACTTGATGCCATAACGTTCTCCAAAAATGACTAAGAAATTTAGTATCACGATCAGAAACAATTATTGGGCACACCATGCAACGAACAATCTCTCTAAGAAAATAGCAATAGGAGTAGCATCATTCAGATTGTTACATGGAATAAAATGTCCATTTTTGGAAAATCTATCCACAACAACAAAAAATGCTATCATGCCCCCCTCCTAACCTAGGCAAACCCAACACAAAATCATAGAAAATTCCCAAGGAACACTAGGAACAGGTAAGGCATATAGCAAACCATGTGGATTAATCGTGACTTAGCCTTTTGACATGTAGTGCAGCGAGAAACAAACCTCTCCACACTCGTCTCATCTTTGCCAAAAGAAATGAGCTGCAAGAATATCCTCCGTCTTCTTTTACTCCAAAATGCCCCATCAGCCCTCCTCCATGTGCTTCCTGTAAATAGCAACAGACGAACAGAGCTAGCTGGAATGCATAGCTTGTTAGTCTCTAAATACAAATCAGTCACTGAGTTACGAATTTGTTCCATTGACGTTTCATCTTTACAATGTTTGCAACACGTCTTTGAAATCAGCATCGATGCACATATTGATCTTTAATGTTTTCTAATCCAAAAATTTTATAATCAAGTTGTGTCCAAGGCATATCGTTCTAGACAAAGCATCAGCAATGAATTCTCTTTCCCTTTTTGTGTTTGATAACATATGGAAAAGATTCAATAAATTCAACCCCACTTTGGGCATGCCTACGATTCAATTTGGCTTGACTACGAATATGTTTCAAAGATTCATGATCAGAGTGTATAACAAATTCTTTGGGCCACAAGTAATGCTGCCATGTTTCTAAGCTACGCATAAGAGCATACAATTCCTTATCATAAGTAGAATAATTCAGCAAAGGCCTACTCAATTTCTCACTAAAATATGCAACAGGTTTTCCTTCTTGTAGCAAAACACCACCCAAACCAATTCCACTAGCATCACATTCAAGCTCAAAAGTCTTATTAAATCAGGAAGCTGAAGTAGGGGTGCATTTGTCAACTTACTTTTCAGCATATTGAAGGCGTTCTTCTGTGCCTCCGCCCAAGTAAAAGGTACTCCCTTCTTTGTAAGCTCATTTAATGGCGCAGCAATGGCGCTGAAATCCTTCACAAAGCGACGATAAAATCTAGCAAGCCCTAAGAAACTCCGCACCTGCATAACAGACTTTGGAATAGGCCATCCTTGTATTGCTTCAACCTTGGATTGATCAACTTCAATTCCCTGCGGTGTGACAACATAACCAAGAAAAGAAACTCGATTGGTGCAAAAGGTGCACTTCTCAAGGTTACCAAATAAACGTGCATCACGGAGAGCATTAAAAACAGCACGTAAATGATTAAGATGATCATTCATAGACTTGCTGTAAATCAATATATCATCAAATATACCACCATAATTTTCCAATAAAAGAACGCAAAACCTCATTCATTAACCGCATAAAGGTGCTAGGTGCATTAGTTAAACCAAAAGGCACGACTAACCACTCATATAAACCAACTTAGTTTTGAAAGCAGTTTCCATTCATTCCCAATTTCATGCGAATCTGGTGGTAACCACTACGCAAATCAACTTTTGAAAACAGTACAGCACCACTCAACTCATCAAGCATATCATCTAATCGTGGAATAGGGTGACGATATCGAATGGTGATGTTGTTAAAAGCTCTACAATCAACACACATGCGCCAGGTTCCATTTTTCTTAGGCACTAAGATAACTGGCACAGCACAAGGACTAAGAGACTCACGCACATAACCTTTGTCGAGTAACTCCTGCACTTGGCGTTGAATCTCCTTAGTTTCCTCCGGAATAGTTCTGTATGTCGCACGATTGGGCAAGGAAGCACCAGGAATGAGATCAATCTGATGCTCAATCCCTCGAAACAGGTGGCAGCCCTGGAGGAATCTCACTTGGAAAAAACATCCGAATACTCCTGCAAAGGTTAGCAACAGTAGAGGGCAAAGGAATGCTGCATATCGGAAAGTGAACTCAAGCATCTTTACATACCAATGCATAGACATCAGAAGTAGAAGCAATTAATTCATTAATATCAGCTTTAGTAGCAAGCAAACATTTTCCTTTCAAACGTATTTCATTGGTTTAGCAGCGTTTGGTATTTTCATGATTCTCACTTTTATTTTTGGCTGCTTTAGCTACATCATCACGCACAATCGCTTCAGGAGACATAGGGTGCAACACAATTTCTTGTCATGGTGTAAAATGAATATTGATTTGACCTACCATGATGCATAGAATCTCTATCAAATTGCCATGTTCTACCTAACAGAATATGACAAGCTTGCATAGGCACAACATCACACTCAACAACATCATGATATGATCCAATAGCAAAATTAATGCGCACCAACCTGGTTACCTTTGCCTTACCGCTATTGTTGAGCCATTGTATGTGGTACGGGTGAGGGTGTGGTTTGGTGCTAAGGGCCAGCTTCTCCACATATCGATACTGGCTAAGTTGTTGCAGCTGCTCCATCAATAATCATGCAGCATGAATGATCCTTGATGACACACTAGGTTTTTGAACAATATGTGCGCTGGTTTTGCTCCACTTTCTCCATCTGTGCACTAAGCACACGTTGTACAATGAGGCTTGCATAGTGATCCGCCTCATCAGCACAAATATGCACTTCAGAAGGATCTTCATTACCTGCATAGTCAGCTGCAAGCACAACATTGTATTCTTCATCGATATCACTAGCAGAAGAATACTCACCATCCTCTTTAATTACCAAAGCACGCTTGCTTGGACAGTCACGCTGCACATGTCCATACCCTTTACATCGATGACACTGAATATCCCTAGTTCTCCCTGTAGAGGCAACAGACGCGGTACTCTCGGCAGGGGCTGAGCCAACCTTTGACGACGTGGGTGTGCGACTCACTGAATTAGTTGGAGTAGTGCGTGGCTTGGTGTTGGAGTTGGATACCGATGGCGCGGGACGGCTCGAGGAGGAAGACGGTGGTAGAGGACGCCGATTCGAGGTAGGGGTCGTGGATGGCTGCCATGAATTAGCTTTCCCTGCAGAAACATTAGTCCTAGAATTCGCGCGTTGTCCCTGCACTTCACGTTCAGCTTTACAAGCAAGATGAAACAAATGGGTTATGTTATTGTACTCTTTATATTCAAGAATATCCCGAATTTCCCGATTTAACCCCCCTAAAAACCTAAGCATCGCTGCCTCCTCATCCTCCTCTATCTCACAACGCAACATACCCATTTGCAACTCCTAATAATATTCTTCTACACTTTAGCTCCTTGTCTCAATTGTTGCAACTTAATTAACAGATCTCGTGCATAGTAAGAAGGAACAAATCTAGCCCGCATGACCCGTTTCAAATCATTCCAAGTTTGTGGTATGTTATCAGGATTTTTCTTACTAAATTCTATCCACCAGACAGAAGCAAAATCAGTGAACTCACTAGTAGCAGCCCTAACTCTTTTATCCTCAGGAAACTCATGACAAACAAACTTTTGATTAACAGCTATTTCCCAAGTAATGTAGGCATCAGGGTTATAAGCACCATCAAATGGAGGTATCTTAAATTTAATCTTACTAAAAGCATCATTATTATTACGTTCAGCCATACCTTGGCGGTTGCGATGCAACCGTCGACGAAGACGAGCCTCTTGGTCATCGTGTTCTGTATCCGCAGAATACTCATCAAAATTGTCATCATCGTGGTTGCGGTTCAATTGTTGGTCATCCAAACGCCTCATTATGGCAGCAAGATTGGCGTTTAGTGTGGCGACCGACGTCTCCAATGTAGCAAGATTATTGTTGGTGTGAATCTGTGTGGCCTCCAATGCTCCTAGCTTCTCATTAGTCACCTGCAAATCTGCATCAATTCCTTCAGTATAGAGCCTCACCTTTCGTTCAAAATGTTGTATGATACCCCTGGTGTGAGGGGACTGAATGGCCTCGTCATCGCCGGAACCTGACATGGTTAGAGACACAACAAGAAAAGAAAAAAAAAACAAGTGAAGAAAAATAGACTCCCTAACACTACTAGGATGTGGCTACTGCAAGGCTCTCACTCTCAGCCTGTTCACACAAACTCTTACCAATTCTTACCTTGCTCAACAGGAGGGTGACGGCTACCAACAAGTCGGTGACCCTGGAAAAGGTGTATCGGTGCCGTAGCAACAACACCTGTCAAGCTGTAGACGGGTATGTAGAGCTGTAGGATGGCTGAAAGTGTTGCACAAGGAAAAATAGTAGTACCACGTTAGTTATAAGTAAGCTGAGTAATCGTTCAAAACCGGTACCGTGCTGGTCCTAGGCTAACAACCGTGCTAGAGACGCGAGCCTGGACACAAATGAATGTCACGAATAAGGACACCGTCAAGAAGAACAAGAAACTCTCCTCTTTTTTTTTTGCTCTGTTTTGTTTTGCTCTTTTTTTTTGCAGAGAGACCCTCAAACTTTAACTCTACTCAGAGGACAGCAATCCAAACACTTCACCCCACACAATTTTTTTTTGACCGGGGGTATAATGGTAATTAAAAGACTCTCTCTCTCTCTCTCTCTCTCTGAAGTAAGGCAAACCTCCAAACAATGGAGTTGTTCGCATGTGTCGCTTATTAACAGACCAGAGGAGTACTATCCGAGTCGCTGCTGTGTTCTATGTCACAAGGATTAGGACTCGGATCCAACACTCTTCGACAAAAACGTGACTCGGTTACAAGTATTAGGACTCGGAAAACAAAACTAGTCGGACAAGTGATACTTCGGTGATAGAAACGTGACTAGAACTCGAAACTCTAAGGAAATTAAACACTAAGACCAGCAACTCGACAAGGCGATGTATCCGAAGACTCAACAAACCCTAACTAAGCAGTAGTAGTAAATATGCCACAAAAGGGTTATGGGACTATGGAAACTAATCTACTATTTTTTTGGCTTTTTCTAGACTATAGGTAAATAACAGATGGGATCTGAAATCTCTCACCGAACAACCTCGAGCTCTGATACCACTTGATGCGAGGTTCGATCCTGATCTTTCGATGGAGAAGGTAATCACGATTGGTGGGAGAAACCGACGTTCACGGCCCGACTACAACTATCCACGATGTTGCGCCTTAGCGGCCGATACACCGATTCCAGAAGGTGAACGCGATCTTGTGGAGCGCGGTCAACCGGCCACGAGGGCTCTCGTCCTGCAAGCAATCGTAGAACAAGCAAGAGCAAGTTGAACAAGCACTGAATTGCTAAATCAAATATGAAGTCTCATTCTGAAAATACAAGAGGTGGGGTTCCAATAACAAGAAGACGGGCGATCTAGTCGACACGCGCGCTTCAAGCGAAGTAGCAGTGGCTAAAACTTCAATCTATCAAAACCCGACTGTTCATGGCGGCTCTAGAGACATATAAATAGATGGAAGGACGACCTCGAGGGTGTTGGGGTCGTTCTCCAACCCTAGGATGCGCCCCTAATGGGCTCAACTTGATACACAGCCCACGGGCCAAAATAAGGTGGCGCAGCACCGTAGACAGAAAAGGTCTCGGTAGTATTTCGATGTTTCTGGACGATTCTTATAAGATATGGATGTGAGGCCAGATCCATTAGAAAGTAGACTTTATAAGCTTTCCATGAAGTACTTGAACGTCCAAAACGGAGTCCGTATGAAGTCGTGGCGGCCGTTAGAAGTTGGTGCTATCCTGCAGTCCGAATCCAACCGGCGCGACTCCCTCTCCTAGATGGTATTCTCCTTGTTCTCCTTGGTTTCTAAGCAACACAAGAGTACACGGGTTTCCATGGTCTAAAGAAACCAAACATGAACTTAAGAGTGAACTTACTTGATGATTTAATTGACGTGCACGGGCACGAGTCATAGGACCTTGTGTAGGTGTAGATGTAGGTGAGGACGTATCGATGGTGTTGATGTCCTCACGAGTATTGATGTGCGTTACTCCCTCTCTGCACACAAAACCCCCGATATATCAGAAAAGAAAACCCCCTTTTTTACTGTATGGGAATTTGGCCCTCCAATTTGAAGTGATCAAGCCACCACTGGTACCAATAGGGAACTAGTACTACCACCTCCTCCAGCTCTAGCTGAGCTTTCCAGTTCTTCTCCATCAGTTGCAATGGGAGCATCTCAACATCCTCTGGTAGAATCCGTGTAATCCAAGCCTTCTAGGACATCATCCACCCGCAACTGCTTTCTCTCTTGCAGGTCTTTCATAGTAATGGCCTTTATGTTTGGAGGCTAACCCATGAATCCATCACTCTCCTTCCAAAGAAAAAAGATGCCAACACCGTCGAGGATTTCAGGCCAATCAGTATCATCTCGAGACTCATCAAAATCGTTTCAAAGAAGAGGAACAAACTTTCTTGGTTGTGACAGAACCACTTATCTTTCGCCACAAACATAAGATCCCTATGGTCCTACTCAAGGTAGACTATCACAAGTCATTTGACCGAGAAAGAGAAGAGTTGTGTCTTAAAGTAAAGATGAGGATGTGGAAATCCACACACACTTGTCTTTCAGGCCCAGCCCACCAGGGATTTCCAAATCGTTAGCGGGTCTTTCTTCTTCTGGGCGAGCTGCGGAGCTACTTTTTCTTTCTTTCATTCCATCTGTCTCTGTATGCTTGGGTGAATGCCATAAGCGGATTTATATGCCCTGATTCCCAGGGTTAGGGTATTCCCTATGTTGAGCCTACTCAGATCAGAACAAAACTTTTTGATTCTCTTTCGCCTATCGGCCGGCTTTAAGAAGACTTAACATTTCCTGCTGAGATCCCAAGTCTCCAAGTGGGCCCTCTTGGCCACCCACGACCTTGGCTTTTTAGAGAATCCCGCTCCTATGTTGTAGGACTTGTAGCTCGGCAGTCCACCGGGTAGGTTTGTTTATCCATCCTTTTTCGAGTGTCTTCTTGGATAGTTATAGCGGCCCATAGGCGCAAGATGTACCTTGTGGAGGTCCCCTGGACATAGCATAGTCCTTTCAGGCAGTGGCCGTTTAGTCCATGGTCCGTTGGATGGTCGGTGCAGGGCCAGAAATTGGAACACATTGATTCCGCTCGTTCCTATCCTTCGCTTTAGGGCCTGTCCCTCGGCGTGCTTAGTACTGCATACTGTCGGGCAGCAAAGCTTACACTTGTTCACTTATTATGATGGTTCACTAGGGCCTCTTTCCTCCTCCCTTTTCTGCTCACTCGTAGGGGTCCAGACCCCCACAAAGGGGGAGGGAGTCGACTGAACATCTCAGCCATTGGTGGGAATTTCGCCTGCATCCGATCCCCAATTCTTGTTCACCCCAGATGATCGTGTTGGGTAAATTGTGACCTCGTACGATCGTATCGGGTGAGCAACAGCCGCTTCGTCACAGTACTGACTTATGGGCTAACAGGTCACACTTTGGCCAAGTATCCTACAAAGAGACTCCCGAGAGCCGAAAGTATTAAAGGAATGGCCATAGGAATGGGCGCATCATGACATCGTAATCTGTCTCGCCCGAATGAATTAGTTGGTACTAGAAATGTTAGAAATAGTAAACAAAAGGAGTAATAAGAAATGAAAAGGATAGAGACACTTCCCAACCAGAAAGCAAAGTTCCCACTGATGGTATACTTTGTGTAAGCGAGCTCTAAGATCACATCTTTAGAATAAAATCCAGTTAGAAAAGGAAATCCAATAAGAGATAAGCTGCCCATGAGCATCATGGCATAGGTCAAAGGAAAGGAGGAGGCAAGCCCCCCCCCCCCCATCTTCCGCATATCTTGGTCATCTGACATGGCATGAATCACCTAACCCGCACTTAGGAAGAGTAATGCTTTGAAAAATGCGTGATTCATTAAGTGAAAGACGCTAACCGAATAGTTAGTGATGCCGCAAGCAAAGATCATATAGCCTAATTGACTGCAAGTTGAATAAGCTATGACCCTCTTTAGATCGTTCTGTAACATTCCAGTGGTTGCCACAAGGAATGACGTCATAGGTCCTGCAAAAGTAATAACAATCAAAGCCATAGGTGAGTATTCAAATAAAGGGGAGCACCTTGCTATCATGAAAACGCCAGCAGTGACCATAGTAGCTGCATGAATCAAAGCAGATACAAGAGTGGGTGATGAGGACATCCCTTCCATGGATACAACTCATTCACGACAACAACAAGGACCACTTACTTGAGCTCGTGCTCGTCAACTTAATTACCAAGTGAATTCATTCCTAGGTTCATATGTTATTGAGAATAGTTTGCTACCTAATGCAAATGATTTAATTGTGATTAGGAATCTAGGAAAAGATAAAGGAAAGGGACCAAGTCATGCAAGAATTCGAGATGGTCTCGTTTTAGAATCAGTTCGGACTGCTGCGATGGTACCAAGTTCAAACGGGCATAACTTTCTCATACGGACTCCGTTTGGGATGCTCTTATACTTCATGGAAAGCTTATGAAGTCTACTTTCCAACGGATCTAACCTCATCTTCAAATTCCATCTGGGCCGGCCGCAATCATCAAAACAAGCCATATTAGTTCCTGAATCCGAGTCAAACGGGTGCTGCGCCATCCCCACTTGGGCCCATGGGCCTTGTAATCCTAGGCGTGCGCGTGGGACGTCCCTCCCTGGTTGTCACCCTATTTAAGAGCCGCCGCCTCCCTTGTTATGACTTGGATTTCGTTGAGTTTAGGTTTAGCCATCGTGCAAACTTCTGTTCTTCAGTTGTGTCGGACGACCACCTGTCAAGACAGCTTTGGGATCCCAATTCAGTGATTCATTAGATAATTTATGCTTCATTCATATTCGTAATATCAGATTGCCTACGTCTTATTCTTGCTAGTTCTTTGATTGCTTGTAGGGATTGAACCTCGTGTTTAGGTTGATCGCGCCGCCAGCGGGATCAATAACATCTTAGAATTGGTTCAGCGATTGCTAAGGCGCAAACGACGTTGTGCGTTTGTAGTCGGATTGCCAAGGTCATTTCCACCCATAAATTGATAGTTATCAATCTCATCGAAAGATCGGACGCCTCGTTCCCCATCAGTGGGACCCTCCATTGCATCGGGTAACCAAGTATGCAATCCTATCTGTGTGGATTTCCCAACAACACCAATAAAAAGTAAAATACAAATCAAAGTTATGGCATTCAGTCTCATATTGCAAAAAATCCATTCATTTCTGGGAGCACTAGCACAAGCAAAAATGGTGGAAAAGTCTACTGTTTGAAAGAGAGTAAAACAACCAAAAATCCCAAGAGCTAATCCAAAATCACCTACTCGATTGACAAGCATAGCTTTTATAGCTGCTTTATCTGCCTGAAGTCGTGTAAACCAGAAATGAATTAATTAATATGAAGCAAGACCTACTCCCTCCCATCCTAGGAATAATTGGAGAAAGTTATCTCCAATCACCAACATTAGCATAAAAAAAGTAAAAATGGATAAATAACATAAATCGAGGGCTTGCAGATCCTTAGATATATATGAAATGGAATAAAGATGGACCAAGCTACTTATGAATGTAACCACAATTAACATTACTACGGTCAGGCTATCGAACACGGAGTCAAAAGCGAATTATGAGTCAGACCAATCTGCGAATCGAGCGAGCTCCCCTTGCAATGATGTGGTGGTGAACCTCTCATTCGTCTTCAGTGCTCTCCGAACCGTGAAGGAAGGTTTCCCATCACACGGCTCACCAACTTGATCTTCTACGGGAACCTTATGTAAGAACAGGCCTGGCAAGGAAGTACGGTCTCGCTTTCCTTTGCCACTCAAGTGTACGGCATCTGCCGTGCTTAGGCCCCTTCCCCCCTTCCCTAATCCAAAAATGACTCCACCGCCTGCCTGGCACTGTATGAGTATAGGTATGGCATGCAGGCCAGCCCCCCTTGGATTTTAGGTTCTTAACTATTGAGGCGAACAAAAGGTTGGATCAAGAAAAGGGGTGGGGGGGTACTACGAGCCCTCTGCCCCACGCATCTAACCAGCTCGTGTGGTTCACCAGTTCCACCGACGTCACCCTTAGATAGAGTTATTCAGTCGATACAGAGATGCCCTTAAAGTGGGGGGTGTGCTGCCCCTATTGGGCTGGGCCCTTCCCCATAAGGCCCCACCGTTGGGGCATAAGCACCCTCTTGCTACCCATATGTAAGGCGCCGTCTTAGCCTTGCCTTCCCAGGATCGCTCCCAGACCTGTCACGTTCGTGATCGGCCTCCTCAACTATGTATCGATCGAAAGACAGGGCGGCAAAGCCCCCAACCGATGGGAGTTGTTACATCCAGTATGTCCCCCCTCGATTCCTGACATGCTATGATACCCCAGGGTGGGTAGGAGCAGGTCGAGTCCGTATCACCGCGGAACAACTGCAGCGTCCGGATCTGAACTATCTACTCAGCAAATCATCCTGTGACTTCACGGTCGCCAAAGAAGCCCCAAGAAGCATCAAACATTTCCGATGAGATCCATGGAGCTATTCTGAGATAGCAAGCACTAGCTCCCAGTGCGACTTCATAAAAAGCAATCAAAGATAAGATCGAAGAAAATGAAACGCATGTGGTGGTCATTATAGCAGTTCCTTCAGATCCTAGAAAACGTATGAAAAAATTGGCTGCGGAACTACCGAGCAAAGGCAAAAAGGCAATAAGTAGATACATAAGATCAAGTCTCTTCAAAAAAAATCATACAATATTCGAGCAGCCTGTCATTGAGACAAAAATGTGTTAAGCATATAAGACCCGAGAATTGCATTTCCGCTTCAGCTTTCATTTCCTCCGTCTTCAAAATCGCGGAGTTAATTCAAAACTAAAATCTTCGGCTCCTCGTTTTTATTCAATTATGAAATTACTCATTTTGATGGAGATCTGTAGCATCATTCAAGTAAATACAAATTGAGATCGTAGAAACATGAGCTTGTGGTATAGCTACACCTAATTCCAGACCGGTTAATGCTAGAACTATAAATAAGGGACCAAGATCTCCTATGAAATATAAAATATTATTCAGAAATAGCATAGTCCAAGCAAACCCACTTAAAATCTTTACTGAACTATGACCGGCCATCATATTAGCAAATAAACGTATTCCTGAGCTTAATGCAAGAAAACAATGAGAGATTAGCTAAAGGAGTACTAAAAAAGGTGCTAATGGCAGTGGGACTCCCGCAGGTAATAAGAAGGTAAAAAATTGAAGCCCATGTCTTTGAAATCCAACGATCGTAATGCCTATAAAAATGGAAAATGAAAGAGCCAAAGTAATGAGAAAATAACTTGTCACTGTGAAGCTAAAGGGTATCATACCCTAGGGATTACGAAATAACGAAAAAGTAAAAGTGACCAAGATGCAAGGGAAAAACTTTTGTTTCACATTTCCGGAAAGACCACCTATTTGTTCGTTTACCAGGTTCAGCACGAAATCATAAATAAGCTCATTTGCGCACTCAACACACGCTGCACAATAAGACTCTCATAGTGCTCGTCATCTTTAGCACCAATATTTCATCATCTTTACTTCCTGCATCATTAGCTACAAGCAATGCAAGTGTATCCTCATCCAAATCACAAGCGGAAGAATACTCACCATTCTCCATAATAATCAGAACGCGTTTGCTGGGGCAGTCCCTTCGTAAATGTCCAAAACCCTTTATTGATGGCATTGAACATCCCTTGTTCGTCCTGTGGAAGCAACCGAAGAAGCTGGTAGGTGTTTGTACAGAACCTTTGGTTGCCTCTGAAGCACGTGGTGTTGTGGTAGAAGGTGGTGGCCGCGGTTTGCTGTTGGAGGGCAACAGTGCAGCTGTGCGGCTTGGTGGGGCAGTGGCACCCTGAGGTGTCCATAGAGTTCTCCCTACAGAAAAGTTAGCTCTTGTGCGTGTACGTCATCCCTGCACTTCTCTTTCAGCTTTGCAAGCATAATGAAACAATCGAGTCATATTATTGTACTCTTTGTAGCTAAGAATATCATAAATTTCTCGGTCTAAACCACCCAAAAATCTAGCCATAGCAGCCTCCTCATCCTCTAGTAAACCACAATGCAACATGCCTATTTGCAATTCTTGATAATATTCTTCCATACTTTTATTATCCTGTTTCAATTGTTGCAGCTTATTTAACAAATCACGTGCATAATATGAAGGTACAAATCTAGCATGCATAATCCGTTTCAAATCATCCAAGTTAGGTGGTATAGCATTCATATGTGTACGACGATTCTCACTCCACCAAATAGAAGCATAATCGATAAACTCACTAGTAGTAGCCCTAACCCTCCTATTTTCTGGAATATCATGGCAAGCAAACTTTTAGTCTACTGCTAACTCCCACGAAAGTTAAGCATCAGGGTCATATTTACCATCAAAAGGAGGCATAGTGAATTTTATCTTACCAAACGAATCATCATTACCACGTACCTCATGATGTGGCCGGTTGGGAGCCATGCTGTTGTGGTTGAATCTAAGTCGTCGCTGGTCTGGATCATCCTCAGAGTCAGCAGTATAGTCATGTTCGTCCACCTCACTACCCATGACCCCATATTCGCCAGCAGTAATATTGGGCACCGCTGGAGGTGCCACCCGGGGTGCTTGGGCGATCTCATCAAGGCGCCTCATAATATCAGCAAGAGCGGTGTTCACGGTGCCCATGGAATCTTCTAGGGCCATGAGCTTGGTGTTGGTCGTGAACTGCGTAGCCTCCACATGACCTAGCCGCCCATTGGAGATACGCACATCTTCCTCAAGACCTTCTGTGCGCACCCTCACTTGGGTAGCAAAATGTTGTATGATTCCCTTGGGTCAGGGTAAATGTGACGCTCCCTCATTCCGTTCTTCAATCTCTGCCAGGGTATACACAAGAAGGTTCCTCGACACTACTAGGATGTAGCTAGGGTAAGTCCCTCACTCGCAACCTGTTCAAACAAGCTCTTACCAATTCTTACCAAGCTAAATAGGAGGTGATGACAATGTCAGACTATAGCAAACCCCTGGAGAAGGTGTATTGACGCCTTGGTTGCTAAATCCCTATCAAGTGATAGTCGAACCGGTGGAGCTATAGGAGAGCTGAAAGTGAACAAAGGAATACTAGAACCACGTTAGTCAAAGCAAGTTGAATAATCGTTCAGTTGGCATCGTGCTGGTCCTAGGCTAGGACGTACTACAGACGCGAGCCTAACCACAAATGACGCCACAAAGCTCCCACTGGAAGCGAAGGTAGGGAAAACAAGCTCCTGAACAGCAAGACTGTACACTTCTTTTGTTCCTTTTTTTTCGCTCTCTTTTTTTGGCACCTTTTTTTTCAACTAGGAACTCAAGAACAGCAAAACATTAGGAAGGTGCAGCTCAAACTGATGTAAGATGTGGCCTATAAAAATTTGTGAGTGTGCTTTAAGAACTGTGCTAAAACATCAGACCTCGAAAACTCAATCTTCCCGGCCAAATTTCGCAGAAATTTTTCAGACAAACCCAGCAAAGTCGGGGAGAACCTTCTAGGAAATTTTTTGTAGATGTCCACAGACTACTTATTTGCCCGATTCCGAGACCATATATGAAAGTTATGTCTGTTTTAAGGTAGGTAGCGCACATTAGAGTTTCATGGCTCAACCCCACCTCGGATCGGCAAGTACTCCCACTTGGACTCAAACACAACTCCTACTTGGATTCGACCAGACCAACTCGGACTCAACAAACCCTAGATTGAAGACTCGACTGGCGGTGATGGCAATGACGGTGGCGATATGGCGTGGCAAGAACTCGAAACTCTTAACGACTAGACGCTAAGACCAGCAACTCGACACAACGATGCAACAAAAAACTCAACAAATTTAAACTAAGCAGAACTAGTAAAAAGGCTCGAATTGTCTTGGACCTCGATAATCTAATCTACTGTTTTTTTTGGCTTCTGGACTGTAGGTAAAAAAATTATGAAACAAGAAATCTCTCACCGAGCGACCTTGAGCTCTGATACCACTTGATGTGGATGTGGGTGTCCCAATATTTCGATGAGAGGATATGTCGATTGGATGGAGCGACGTTGGCAATCCGACTACAACCATCCAGAGACATTGCGTCTTAGCAATCGTTACACTAACTCCAGAGGCTATTTGCAATCTTGACGGATGCAGGATCAGCCCAACCACGAGGGTAATTGTTCCTATAAGCAATCGAGAACTAGAAAGAACAAGATGAACAGCCAACTTAATTTACGAATAAAGATGAAGGTTTAACTCAAAGAGAACAAACGATGGGGTTCCGAAGATGAGCAAACCGGCAATCTAGCCGATCACGGGATTACACGGTAAAGTAGTGACACTAACTTTAAATTAACAAAACCCAATTTGTTTGTGGTGGCTCTAAAGGTATTAATAGGATGGGAGGATGACCACAGGGGTGTTGGGGTCGTTCTTCAACCCTAGGACGCATTCCTAATTGACCCAACTTGATACATGGGCCTTCGGCCCAAAAACGGTGATGCAGCACCTTAAATAGGAAACCTCTTGTCACTAAAATAATGATTGCAAACGATTCCGAATAGATATGAGCATGAATCTAGATCCGTTGGAAAGCAGACTTGATAAGCTTTCTGTGAAGTACTAGAACTCTCAAATCGGAGTTCGTATGAAGTCGTGGCGGCCATCACAAGTTGGTATTGTCCTACAGTCCAAATCCAGCCTGCGCGAATCCCTTTCCTTGTTGATCTCCTCCCTTTCTTTGTTGATCTCCTCCATCATTCCTGAGCAACAACAACATGCGCGTATCTCCATGGTCTAAATAAGTTGGAGACAAACTTAGAAACGAACTCACCTGATAATTAAGCTGACGTGCATGAGCGCGAGTAAGCGGCGGTGTAGGTGTGGACGTATCAATGGTGTTCATCACAAACTATTTGGAAAGCAATTCAACGAAGCAAGCTAGTTGTTTATGACCCTAGTATGTTCTTTAGAAAAAAAGGAAGTGGGGCGCTCGCCAGACAGGTTGTGAATATGAACTCTGCTCTGATAGCTAGATGTGGGGTGGATTACTGAAGCCATTCTTATTCAAGTGCAGATTCTAAAAGCATGGAAGCAATGCGTTCCTTTTCTTTCGTTTCAAGTTGAAAAGCAAGTCAAGGATTGCGGTTGGTGCTTCGCTCGCTTCCTTCAATCGGTTAGAAAGCAGGTTAGGAAGCAAGAATAGAAGTAGTCCATGCATCCTGATTGTCAATCAATAGGAGGAGAACGCTATCCCTCTGACTAGGTAGGGCAGGCAAAAGAAGGTCACTAGATTCTCAACTCAAAGAAAAGTACTCGTCTTTCCGGGCCAGGCATGCAAATCAGATCATTTGTTTTTACCTCAATCTGCCCTCGGAGCCCCTGCGAAGGCAACAGTCCAGAACGAGGAATGAGTGGAGGCAAGCCCGAATCCAGAGATAGATGGATGAATGGTGTCGATTCAAGGGTTTCATCGGATTTCCCACTTCCAACTGCTCCTTGGATCTGCTGCGTATATGACCCTAAAAAGGTCTTCCCGGTGTTACCATCAAGGGAAAAGGGAACTGGATAAACTCTTTCCTCTCCTCGAAGGATTCCAAATTTTTAAAAGAGAAGGCAGAAGCTGAAGGGCATGATCAATTCTATTAAAGTATACGCAAACCTTTTCCCACGATTCTAGAATACCCTACGAGGACTACATTTTATAGACGTACAAATCCAACGATACAAGCGAAAGCAATGACACCATTAGGAACAGCCGCCCTATTTGATTTGGCTCCTTCTTTTGCCTTGGAAAAACAGATAGGAATTGCGAATCCTTGCAGAAGAAGACATGTTAGAGAGGAGAGGTTATCGTACACAAGAGTGAAGAGTAGAGCGCGCATGGGAAGTGTGGTCGCTATGAACGATGTGCCACAAGATATGGATCTTCGAAAGAAGACTCTTTTCTATAAGTGAATTATTGATCAAGAGATTGGAAAGAACCCAATGTAGATGTGAAACTATGCTCTTTGAACACCTTCCATGCTATTGAAGAGGGCGAACAGGCATGTGAGTGAAGAGAGAAGCCTTGCCTCTGTCGAGGTGAGGCAAGCGATGAACGACTAGAAGCAGCCCCGCGTAAAAGGAGGAGCAATGGTATAGCTGTATTTAGTAGAAACAGGAGAAGAAAATGATTACTACATACAATTTATAAAACAAATCTATCAAATTACCATACAATTTATTCTAGCATCTTCCATTTTTGCAGTTGGACAGGGCATCTTTAAACTCATCATCAGAAGTGTATAGTTCTTTTATTGTCTCCAAGCCAAAAATTCTACAATCAAGTTGAGACAACATTATATACTATCTAGACAAAGCATCAGCAATCACATTTTCCTTCCCTTTCTTGTGTTTTATGACATAAGGGAAAGATCCAATGAATTCAACCCAACGAGCATGTCTACTTTTCAGTTTAGTTTGACTTCTAATATGTTTCAATGATTCATGATCAGAATGTATAACAAATTCTTTGGGCCATAAATAATGTTGCCATGTTTCTAAATTTTGAACGAGAGCAAGTAATTCCTTATCATATGTAGAATAATTCAAACTAGGCCCACTCAATTTTTCACTAAAATAAGCAACAGGTTTACCTTCTTGTATCAACACACCACCAATTCCAATTCCGCTAGCATCACACTCAAGTTCAAAAGTCTTACCAAAGTCAAGCAGTTGGAGAAATGGTGCATTTGCGAGCTTTTCTTTGAGAAGGTTGAAATGGAACACCTTTCTTTGTCAATTCATTAAGTGGTGCAACGATGGTGCTGAAATCCTTCACAAAGCTTGTGTGACCGTTTGTGGTGTTGGCCAACTTTTTATAGCTTCAATCTTGGCTCATCGACTTCAATCACACAGATATGTGGGGGCCAGCACCAGTCCAATCACTTGGCAGATCACGCTATTATGTTACCTTCATTGATGATGCAACTCAGAAGGTATGGGTTTACTTTATTAAACATAAACCCTCATTCCTATGTGGAGAAGATTGGAGTAGAGAAGGCTTCCTTCTGGGCTTTTTGGTTTGAGTGTCAGGGTGTTTCCTTTTCAACGATTATAAAGCTCTCTATGACTGCGGCTAAGTCAAGGAGTAGGCACACAAGAGTGCTTTTTTTGGGGGCTCAACCTGTATAGGTACTGTGTAAGGTTAGCTCTATTGGGCGCCGCACTTACTTATTGTAAAACATGCGCCAGAATGCCCAGACATGAAACTATATATGATAATATGGTTTTTTAAAAACTTGTTTCTTAGTATTTTATAAGAATTGTCCACCCTTGTCATTTTACTTCTTACGCGGGATTTCTGGACAAAAGTTAGCCCAGATTACTAAAGATCTTTGTTGCAGGAAAAGGAGGGATTCGCGGAGTTCAAAAGCAAGAGTACTTCAGTGAAAAAGCAAAAAATTCATTCCCAGTGCAAAGTGGTACACAAAAAGCTTGTTACTAATGAATTCACAAAATAAATGCTTGCTAGGTAAATCGCACTTTTTGCACATTCACATATGGCTCATAACTATTCTTGGTGTTATCTTACAACTACTCTTCCTTTCTCTCCTTCAGAAGAACTAGTCTTTGAAGCAAGAGATGAACATATTGTGGGCGGATCTTCTTACCCATTGATTGGAACATCGTAAAAACTCCGAAGATCCTTTTCACTATAGTATAGTTAGTGACGTATCCAAATTCTGTATACTATTTGTGGACGGGACATTCCTCGCTTCCTTATGCTTTGTTTTCACAAAGCGAGAGCTTTCAACAAACTTCTTTTCTTTCGTAATAAGAAAAAGTGTGTAAAGTCCTCCGTTTTATCACTGGGAAAGCTTTGTTGTCTTCGTTTTCTTTCTGCCGTAGTATATCACCGCATATGATCTGGCCTTTAAAGTGGGATAGTAAGAAAACAGACCTTTCTGGGTAAGTGCCCTTTTAATGTTTAAAGCTAGTTGAGTAGTAAAATAGAAATAAGAGCTGCTAAAACAATATCTTTTTTCTTAAAGTTCCTACGATGCTAGTTTTTAAAAGGCATATACACTCAAATAATGCAGCAAGAGTTCCCCACTACCAAGTAAGCTCTTTCTACTTGTTCACCTGGATGAAAACTAATAGGCTTTCTTTGGCTACTTTTTTTATTGGCTAGTGTGATTTTATATCTCAGGCAAGACTCGCTTGAGCTATCTTATATTAGTGGGGCTATATGTGAATCGCAGAGGTCTGTAAATTAAGGCAATAGGTGGGCACATTTGAAATGCAGCAGTAGTAAGCTCCTGTAGAAAATATAAAATTAAATAAAAGGTCATAATGGTCGGAAGCTGTTCACTACTTCAGAACCATCCAGAAAGCAAGAGAAAAAAGCTCTTACGAGTTCAATATGTTTCATGTGTGTTTTTGCAAATCTTTTTCTTCACTGGTCCTGCACGCTTGATAAAAAGGATCTGGTGTCTATGCCAAGTTGGTAAACCATATAGATCTTGCCCAAACAAGGAGTAGGGGCTAGCTTGTAAGCCACGACTTAGTACTACGAGGATTCGGGTGGAGTTTCACATATAGATAGGTCGGGATGAAGATGAAAATAGGGGAAGAAGAATAATGAAAGTCGAAAGAAGAAAGGGGATGTGTTAAAAGAGATCAATTGAAGCATCATCAAAATGGAGGCATTTGGCACCCTCCCGTAGGCTCACTTTGTTTCAGGGCTTTCCTTTCTCTCCTAAGATCCCATCCCAACCAACAAACGAGAGTCTGATAGGGATTTTGCTTGAACGTTAACTAGACCCACACCCGTATTAGCTTACCGGAAAACTAATTAAGGGGAAATTCAAAGGAATTAAGTAAGCCAACTTTAGGCTATAAAGAGATTTCTATTGAGGCTAAACTTATCCGCCTTTCCTGGTACTTCAAAGTCGAATGCCACCGCTGCTACATACAGGAGAAGATAGATTTTTTGCTAGAGGACGGATGGTCAACAAGGACGGGGTCATCGCAAAGAAAAAGAGCTAGAGTTGAGTGAGCCTATGACCACCAATTGCTTATCTCCTATTACCAATTGCAGCAGACTTAGACTAATGGAATTGCTTGAAGTGAAGACCAGTGAACAAAGGGCTTTACACAGAAGAATTGTTGACCTCTTTTGAGATAAGGCCCGTCAGAAGCATGCCTCATAAGAGTTCTTTCTGCTCCTCTTTCTACCGAAGACTTTGCATTGCTTTGTAGTCAAAAGCCGTACCTATATGCTCCTTTTCCCTTTCTTGGGCATAGAGAAATCAATACATTCTATTTGATTTCTTTTCCATACATGACTTTAGCCATTTGGCTTGGTTTTCTACTTCGTGCTTATGCATTATCCTCCTAGAAGATGGTTTGTGCTAGTATTGTGCAAGTGCCTTTCTCTTTTGTAGATGGAGTGGAATTACACACCTCTCATATATCCTCTTTTCTGCGATCAAGAAATTGACGGTATGTAGGCTCATCTACCCAATGATTGTTAACCGTCTACTCCAGTATCAAAATGATCAAAAAGGCATTTAAAATGCTTCTTATTCCCGTGTTTGATCTTATCCATCTTTGCCCCGCTTCCATGTGGGCAGAGACCCCTGTAGAGAATGAAGAGGAGCCAAGGATCTTACTCTCAAGAGTGCTTCGATAGGCTCCACTCTCTCCCCTAAATAAGTCAAGCTCTGTTAGCCTGGGCTGAGATGGGGACAACGATTCGATGATTGAAGCCCCCAACGTTCTGCCAGACACTGGACAGGGGTAAGCTCTGTAAATGTGTAGAGCCAAGTGTAGTGTGGTGTAATAGTAGGCACTTCTAGGCCCCTTCCTGGCTACTGGATCACTCCAGTGCTTCGGGTACTACGGACCCTCTGCCATCCATTGTAGCAGAGCCGTTTCATGAGCGGGGGGCTAAGCGCAGTTCTTTGAATCAAAGTTTTATGAAAGCAAAATCGATTCTTTTTTAGATATCTGGATAGATGGATGGATCTATCTTTCTATTCATATATCTTTTGCAATCAGCCCCAAATCCTTGATTTGGCCAGGAAACAAAGCACTGCTTTGGGCCCTGGAAGCAAAGGGAATGAGCTCGGCTGCTTCTCCTCCACACTTCTTTATTTCTCCGTGCCCCTTCCGCGTGCGCTTCGCGTGCCATTGGCGCTTTGCTCTCCTCTTATTTCTTCATTGGAGGGTTTGGATGGACTTCGTCGTTCTTTCCCAACTAAAATGGAAAGGGCTGTATCACATCGAGATGTCGATTCATTTTCCGCCCCCAAATGAGATGGGGAATTAGTCACCTCTGTCCCTTCCTCTTTATGAAAGGAATCGAGGCCCGGCCCGGCTCGTGTTGTTCCAACAACCGATAGGGAGCACCTCAGTATACAATCGCGCACAGTAACTAGGAGTCCTATTACACCTAAGTCCAACTTCCATTCACCAAACCCAGGTTCATCTCGTGTAGTGATTGTGGACTCGTACAAGGATATGGAATCGACGGTTGATGTATCAGATTCGACCCTGTCTTTCGTAGCATGCATTCCCATCTGTGTTGCAACTAATTCAATAAGCTACGTGTCCGATGCACGGAAAACTGCCTTCGGTCTCCCAACCTTACTCATGGAAACCTTCCGGCCGCCCAACGACCTATAACACAAGTCACTACTCCCATTGGGGCTAGGAAGTAAGCCCCACAACCCAAAGCGGCGAAGAACAAATAGAATTTGCTACAAAAGCCGGCTAATGGGGGTATTCCTGTGCATGAGAACATTGTAATGGAGAAGGTCATAGCCAAAATTGGATTCGTTTTGGCTAGAGCGCCCAAATCCGCTATATATTTGACATGGGTTTGCCGTAATGCTGGAACTATGGCGAATGCATCTATTGTCATTGATGCATAAATAAATATACCAATTAGTAGGGATTGAATTCCTTCTATGGTTCCACATGAGAAACCAGTACAAATATAACCTACATGTCCAATCGAACTATGAGCTAGAGGTATATTGACTTTCGTTTGGGTCATGGCGGCCAGCACTCCTAAGATCATAGAAGCAATGCTGCAGAAAAAGAAGATTTGTTGTAATGTAACCCCATAGGAAGCAACAATAGAAACACGTGACATATTTGCAGAAATAGAGATTTTAGGCGCAATAGAAAGGAATGCTGTCACCGGGGTGGGTGAACCCTCATAGATATTAGGTGCCCACATATATAAAGTCAAAAGAGAGATTGAGTCCAAGGGAGGGGGGGGTTTTCTTGGGGCTCGAGAGATTGAATAGATAGGGCCCCACAAGTTGTTAATTCGCCACTAGGGAGTTCACACAAAAGGGAAGGACTTATTATTCTCAACGAAAAAAGTGCTCTCTGAACCGAACATGAAAGTTGTTTTCCATCAGATGGCTGTTCACGTAACTCCACTCTCGGCTTGGATTATATATCCATTTGGTCCGCTCTCGGCCATTTCACACACTGCCTAGCAGAGGCGTGGTTATCTGAAGTGGATTCTCTCTTTTGTAGTAGATGCCGAACCTACTGCTCAGTGGCAGGCGCAGCAGCTACATGGACCCCTTTCTTTATGTTGTTGCCAGCACTTTCCCGGGCCGAGCCGAAATTCTTTATTAGAACGTTGGCAGGCAAAGCCCGAAGGAAGGCAGTTATCCCCTTGGCCTTCTTCCTTTTCGATGAAAAACAAATCGACATCTCAATCTCCGAAAGCGTTTTCCTTACCCGGAAAATCCCCTCCCCCTTCGTCGAGCCTTTCCTTTCGTGGTAAGGGATATGCACTTTATCTGAACATCGGCAAGCATTCCGGAATTCTCCTTTTTGGGCCCCGGGTGAACATAGGCTCAAACATGATTGGAGGGGTCCTAGCTATGCCATGCGTTCAATACAAAAAAAGCCTCTGGGAAGCTGCAAGGATTACAAAAAGAGGGTGCTTTCCTGTGTTGCACTAAAAAAAGGACAAAGGAGAAGACGCTCTTCGACTTTCTTTCTTCCTCCTACGCCCGCCTAAGCCCGGCCCGGCCCGCGTTAGAGGGGAAGATTAGCAAAGCGGAAAAAGACAGAGGGAGGGGAGCTGCATCTTATTCTCTTCGCGAGAACTTCAGGATCGGAGAAGCATTCGGAAGGGGCGAGGCCTTCATTTCGTTGGCAGAAGCAGAAACAATCCAATCCATTCGGGGCTTCAGGGAACCCAAAAACAAACTCTGTTTACTTTTTTCATAGATAGATGATATATATAGGAATAATATATACATCCATTTACTTTAGATGTCGATGTATCTATTTTTTAATCATCTCTCGATTCTCTTTTTTTCTAGTTCGCACTGTTCTTTCTCTCTAAATTGCATCAAAGAAAATAGAGAGAGAAAGCAGATGGATCCTATCCCCTATAACAAACACTCATTCCTATCTATTGATAGAAAAGAAAGATCTTCGTCACGGACTTTGCCTTTGTTCTATTTTTTTTTGAGGAATTCCTCATATCCAAGGCAACTCCCCACAAACACCCCACCCATACGACTATGCCCTCTTTTGAATTGACAGTAGATTGGGCTTCATAGCTACTTTCATTCTAAAGATGAATATTAGTCAATAGGCAGGCTTCTTTCAGTAGCAAACATATTCATTTTCACCGGGCTCCACACACCTTTGGTACTTCAGGAGGGCAAGCTGTTTTATAGTGACTTCATTCTTAGGGACGAATACTTCAAATTTCGGAAAGGTCATTGGGTCGTGAAGCTAAAGCGAAAGTTGTAGAAAGCCAGGAGAAAAAGCGAAAGCTTGCTCGAAACAGCCTATACCCTAACCCTCAGAAGAGAAGACGCAAAGCGTCACTTTTCAAAAGGAAGGAGTGAGGCTGACTGAATCCATCCATAAAACCGTCAAGGAAACGAAGTTCGTTCCCTTTCATCAAGTGGGCAAGGTAGGCGAACCATTTAAGCTTTGCCTTAGACTGACGAAACAAATCTAAGAAGTAGGCTGAATGGAAAAAGGAAAGGGACAAGGGCGGTCGTCGCTTGGCGCGAAGGCTGCTGGTTCAGTACGGTACTAAAGGTCCTCGGACTTCCAGGCGGTTTTTCTTTTGGGCTGCTGGGAACCCTTGGATCTCGCCATTATAGCCTCCTATGGTTTTCGTTACCGAGATATCTTTTCTTTTTTCCTAGGGATTTTTTGGGTAATCAGCTCCCATGCTGCAAACAGTCAAATTTGAACCTTGTTGCTCTTCTTTCTGTTAACGCCAAAATTTGGCACGATTCATATCCATGTTTGGTTAAGGAAAGAAGCCATGTCAGCCAATGGAAGCTCATCTGGAAGAGACCAAACCTGGAAGGAATCGTGAAGACCACGTTATGGCAGTTATTTATCTTATCTATTAGATAGCTTTATCTTTTAGGAAACCTGATCTCTTGTCCGATCAGGTCTGTCAGTTTTCCTTTTTCTAGTTAGGAAAGTCCTGTACCGTGTCCTATAAGGACTCTTGTAACTCGGGGTATATATACGTATGCCCGGGGACCTTGTAATCTATCAATCGATCAATTAAACTTCGGCGCATCGCCAACCTTTCGACGGGTTCTTGCTTCTCGAGCGGGGCTGCATCGGTTAGGTCCGAACTCCTGCGAGAGGGTAAGACTCGTCACCCCTTACCCAGGTGTATCTGCCCTGTCTACGGCTGCATCGGTTCGGTCCGACCTCTTAGGCCGATCAGGTATACCACATCACACGTGCGTAGATCTTATCAGTTTACTGGGGGCGATTTATCATCAGTTCGTGCTGCATCGGTTGGGTCCGACCTACTGAACTGCCAGCGATAAATCGTTCCTGCTAGGCTGATGGTTTTTGCGCAAGCGTCTTATCGGAATGTATAGCCGGTAAGTTATTTTCATCACAGTTGCATTAGGTCTATCGGCTCGTTGAGGTTCCTTTACGATTATCGATCTGTGCTGCATCAGTTAGGTTTGAACTACTAGATCGATAATAATAGATTTATCCTTGTCGGGCTGATCGGTGTATATGCGACGTTCTATCGGAGTGCTTAGCCGATAGGTTATCTTTTTATAAAGCCGACTGTATTATCCATACTGTTTTGGTCATCTATATTATCATCGGTTCTCTAGCCGATGCACGTGTGTTTCCTTGGCAGTCGGCTAGTTCATTATTCTGCTTATCTATCTTATCATCGGCTTCTAGCCGATGCACACATTGTACTAACAGCTTATCAATTTGTTTATAGCGCTATCGGTTTCCTAGCCGATACACAGGTGCCATCGGCCATCGGCTACGAGGAGCCTACATCAGTACGTATCAGCCGATAGCCGATGTGCAGTTGCTGCTGACCCGGGCACGAGCACAAGCGAGGACCTGGGAGCGAGAACCCGAGTACAGGCGGGGACCCGGGCACGAGCATAGCGGCGATCGGCTGGGAGGAATCCGTATCGTCTTACTGGCCGATTGGATCAATCAAATTTCTTCATCTCCTTGTCAATTACGGGGTCAAATTGACTGGCACGCCTGCGAACCTCAAGATTTTAGGACCTGCACTGGAGCTAAGCAGATCTCCCAGGCCTTCGCGTGTCTCTAGGCGCCGAACCAGATCGCCAGCAAGCTTTTCGGCACACCCGGCGGTTTTCGGCGTCAACACGTTTTTGGCACGCCTGGTGGGACACGATCTTCATATTATCACAGTATATCCTATCGGCTGAATCAACACGTTTTTGACCTGGTGGGACACAGAACTTCAACATGGCTGGAAAAGAGGTCAGCACAGACAACATAATCCCAGTCACAATGGAAGACTTGACCGAAGAACAGAGACAACAAGTGGAGCAGAACATCGAAGATTTTCGGAAGCTTTGTCTAGAATCCTTCGGTATGACAGATCAAGGGCCGATTCAGAAGTCGCAATTTCCAAAACCTGTTTTTATTGACGAATCGAGCCATATATCGCCTACAAGTTCACAGAAGCCGATCCGAGACATGTTTAATGAAGCAGTTCATCATGCGTTGACTGATCAATCTGGGGTATTGGTGAACACATTACAGAGCTTGATCAAGAAGGCAGTAGAGCCGATTCAATTACCCGGGGGGCAACAAGATGGGATTCCTCAAGGATATCAAACTGCGTACTATGGGGGGCATCAACAGAGTTATCCAGAAGCTATTCCTGAGTACAACTATCCGAGGGAATATCAGAATCAGAATCGGCTACCAACTCCACCTCTGCGTCATTACGGTGAAGATCCAAGAGAAGACAATTTATCGGCAAGAATCACAGAGGTGATGAAAGAACAATTCGGTCTAAGACCGAAGGAGGAAATGTTTATGTATCGGCATCCATATCCAGATTGGTTTGATAGAGTTCCGTTGCCGCGCCGATACAAAGTGCCAGACTTCTCCAAATTCTCAGGGCAAGATGATGTGTCTACAGTGGAGCATGTCAGCCGATTCTTGGCGCAGTGCGGAGAAGCATCGGCTGTAGAAGCTTTGAGAGTTAGACTCTTCCCGTTATCATTATCCGGATCGGCCTTTACATGGTTTTCTTCATTGCCACTTAACTCAGTTCGAGGTTGGGCCGATCTGGAAAAGCAATTCCACAAGTATTTCTTTATGGGGAGTCAGGAGATGAGTTTGATAGACTTAACGTCGGTAATACAGAAGCCGGAGGAATCAGTCGCAGAATATATCCAGCGGTTTCGTGATGTTAGAAGCCGATGTTATAGTTTAAGTCTGGATGATGCACAGCTGGCCGAATTAGCATTCCAAGGTTTGTTGGCTCCGATCAGGGAAAGATTTGCATTAGAAGACTTTGAGAGCCTAGCACACCTAGTACAGAAGGTATCGGTTCATGAAAGCCGATTTCAGGAGGCCAGGAAGGAATATTGAGGCCCAAACAGAAGAAGAATTTCGAAGTTTGATAACAAACTCCGAAATTGGGGGGCATGTGTTAACGCCAAAATTTGGCACGATTCATATCCATGTTCGGTTAAGGAAAGAAGCCATGTCAGCCAATGGAAGCTCATCTGGAAGAGACCAAACCTGGAAGGAATCGTGAAGACCACGTTATGGCAGTTATTTATCTTATCTATTAGATAGCTTTATCTTTTAGGAAACCTGATCTCTTGTCCGATCAGGTCTGTCAGTTTTCCTTTTTCTAGTTAGGAAAGTCCTGTACCGTGTCCTATAAGGACTCTTGTAACTCGGGGTATATATACGTATGCCCGGGGACCTTGTAATCTATCAATCGATCAATTAAACTTCGGCGCATCGCCAACCTTTCGACGGGTTCTTGCTTCTCGAGCGGGGCTGCATCGGTTAGGTCCGAACTCCTGCGAGAGGGTAAGACTCGTCACCCCTTACCCAGGTGTATCTGCCCTGTCTACGGCTGCATCGGTTCGGTCCGACCTCTTAGGCCGATCAGGTATACCACATCACACGTGCGTAGATCTTATCAGTTTACTGGGGGCGATTTATCATCAGTTCGTGCTGCATCGGTTGGGTCCGACCTACTGAACTGCCAGCGATAAATCGTTCCTGCTAGGCTGATGGTTTTTGCGCAAGCGTCTTATCGGAATGTATAGCCGGTAAGTTATTTTCATCACAGTTGCATTAGGTCTATCGGCTTGTTGAGGTTCCTTTACGATTATCGATCTGTGCTGCATCAGTTAGGTTTGAACTACTAGATCGATAATAATAGATTTATCCTTGTCGGGCTGATCGGTGTATATGCGACGTTCTATCGGAGTGCTTAGCCGATAGGTTATCTTTTTATAAAGCCGACTGTATTATCCATACTGTTTTGGTCATCTATATTATCATCGGTTCTCTAGCCGATGCACGTGTGTTTCCTTGGCAGTCGGCTAGTTCATTATTCTGCTTATCTATCTTATCATCGGCTTCTAGCCGATGCACACATTGTACTAACAGCTTATCAATTTGTTTATAGCGCTATCGGTTTCCTAGCCGATACACAGGTGCCATCGGCCATCGGCTACGAGGAGCCTACATCAGTACGTATCAGCCGATAGCCGATGTGCAGTTGCTGCTGACCCGGGCACGAGCACAAGCGAGGACCTGGGAGCGAGAACCCGAGTACAGGCGGGGACCCGGGCACGAGCATAGCGGTGATCGGCTGGGAGAAATCCGTATCGTCTTACTGGCCGATTGGATCAATCAAATTTCTTCATCTCCTTGTCAATTACGGGGTCAAATTGACTGGCACGCCTGCGAACCTCAAGATTTTAGGACCTGCACTGGAGCTAAGCAGATCTCCCAGGCCTTCGCGTGTCTCTAGGCGCCGAACCAGATCGCCAGCAAGCTTTTCGGCACACCCGGCGGTTTTCGGCGTCAACACTTTCCTCGTGGGTAGGAAGCACACCAGCAGCGTGTGTTGCGTGATTCCACTATGTTTTTTGCACTTGACTAGGTGGACAGTTCACCGGAAGATAACTTCAATTCACCTGGCCAGCAGGCGGGTGGTGTGCTTATCTTGTGTGACAACACTACAGAGCGAGTAGCTCTTATAGTCGGGCAGCTGTGTGACAACACTCCTGAGAAAGCGGCACTTTTGTGTAACATGCTATGGTCTCAACACCCCTACGAGGTAGTGATGAGTTTCATGTGCTCTAAGCCTGGTTCGCGTGCAGTTAGGAGGATTGGCCACTATCGACGCGAACCCTCCTCCTTATCGTACATGCGACTCTCACCACATACGGCTCGCACAAAGACTCCAAAATCCATCCCGCGCTTTTTATTCCACCTCTCCTCCCCAATCCTCGATCAAACTAGCCTTCCCCAGCAAGAAAACGTATCCGCACAGGCGCAACAAAGTGCTCATCACTTGTTCTTGAGCGTGCAAGGCGCTCAAGACGGTGATTCTTGCTTCAAAACTAAAGGGCTAAAGCACTCCAGCTTCGAAGCTGGAGTTTGCAACTTCAAAACTACAGGTTTTAGCCCTCTTGCTGGGTGGGCGCTTCCTTCGTCTATCGTATGTCTCGCTTGGCTTCCTCCCGAACCAAGGAGGCCTGATGGCAGGCGCATGTGTGTGCCGACTGCAGAGACTACAAGCCGATGCCGGAAGCGACTCGCTTCTATTCTTGATTGGATATAGATGGGGAATCTCTATAGATCGTCTTTTTTCGACAACCTCTCTAAAACACATACGAGAAAATTGCACTTCACGGCATGGCCAAAAAAAGAAAGAGCTTCGCTCGGTTAGCCCTCCTAGGCTTCCGCCTACTTTCTCTTCTCTTAAGTCTACAACAAGTGGGAGAGGCAGGATTCGATCCTACGTAGAAAACCTTCAACAGATTTACAGTCTATTGCTTTTGACCGCTCGGCCACTCTCCCCTCCCCGGGGATACGACCCCCTCGAACAAAGGGTTCCTGAATAAGAAGGATGGTGGCCTTCGTTCTTAAAGTTAAGAAGAGCAGATGGGAACTATTAGATTTGCTAGCGTTCCGAGAGAATAAATAAGGTCATTTAGTAAGTTCATAACAATTTCTGTAAAGCAAGGGGCAAAGCTTCTACGACAGCTTCCCCCTCATTGCCATCGTCGGCCTTCCCTAGCTCCCCTCCTTCGTCGCTTCTGGCTAAGCATCTTTCGGCGGAGGAAAGGAGGCAACTAGTCACTTCTGGCGAAGCAGCGAGTTCATGAGCAAGTGAATGAACGAGCTGCGAGTGAAATGCAACAGTCGTAAGTATGGCTCGCCATGTTCCTAAAAGGAGTGACCATCTTTTCTTCCCTTCTACTGACACTGAGCGAGCAGCAAGCATAGGCAATAGTTTATGTAGGGGTGGGGCGCAAGCAAGCGTTTTCAGGCTCCGCTAGCTAGAGTACTCTTCTGCTATTAAATAAAGCAGCTCTTCTATTAAATAAAGTAAATAAGGAAACCCCCTTTCGAAAATGAGTTTCCGCAGCTGTTTCATTCCCACATCCAAACTTACCATCTCCACTACAACATCGCTATCAGTGGGTGCTTTAGAAAACATGATCGAGGAAAGAAAAGCGAAGCGCTGGCTGTCTACTCTTCAAAGAGATTCTTTGCTATCAAGCTAGGAACGAGGAGTCAACATTCATAACACTTCTTCGATCTCTAAGGCGAGTAAGATTTGAATATATAGCTAACACATGCTTTTTTCCGATCATTCGAAAAGGTAATTGGAGCTTTTTGATTGACGATGGGAACCTTCTAAATAATATGCGTCATGTTAAACTGAGAACATGTCAAAGATTGTGCATTTAAGCAATGTCTCTCTCCTTGACTATAACTATAGTAAGGTGCGCTGCTAAAGATAAGTCTAGTAGAAGAAATAGGACGAGGACTAGGTTTAAGTTTTATCCCTTGTTCGAAAGGATAGGTAAGGACCACAGCACTCAAGATCCTTCTAGGCCATAGCCTCGTTACCTAGATCAAGGGCTCAAACAAATAGGAGTTTTTATTTATAAAAAAAGTTGCCTATTAATAAGCAGTCTTCCCTCTTTCATAAGGCTCTAACTTGCGTAAGGAATCAAGGAGCTACAGTTGTTTCCCGCCCCTTTTTTATTTTTCAGAACACAAGTTCACCGCATCGCGCCTCGTGCACCTTCAATTTCACCATTGGACCAAACAAGCAATGGATTGAGCGCACTAGCGCGAAAGCTAGAGCACGCACATCCGTTTTCTTGCTCCAGGACTTCCCGGAATCAATGGATCTACGTATTTAGATAGAGATCCGCCTATGCACTCTTCTACTTTAGTTTCTACCCCTGTCCTGTGGTATAGGCAAATGCACTTGACTAGTTATGCGGCCCACCCTAGATTATCAAGTTCCTCTTGGAGGAGCAGGTACCAGAGCACTATCTTCGAAAGGAGCCAGATACCTAGACTTTGATTCCAATACTGACTTCGATAACAAAACAACCAATCATCACCTAGCGAGAAAATGGCTGCACGGGTTTCCCGTGCCTCCTATCTAGCAAGTACTTTCGAGTTAAGACGTCATCTCGATAATAGGAAAAGTCATACTTCAATTCTATAATGGGAAAAGTCATACTTCAATTCGATAATGGGAAAAGTCATACTTCAATTCGATAATGGGAAAAGTCATATATAGCACTCACCTGAATGTTCTCATTGGTTACTTGCTCGAGGGCTAAGGGAGCCGGTGCACATCCCAGCTAAAAAGCAAATAGTATCATCAAACAAATAAGACCTAATAAGCAAGGAAATCATCACAACAAATAAGGAATTCACCAGATCAAAGTCAAGACTCTCCTCTAGCTGGAGAAAGAAGGCTGGTTCTCGGTAGTTGAGCAGAGGTGGAATCTTTATTTGAACGGAATGCTAAGACACGACCTAACATGTTTCCAGGCAGGTAACATATAGAAGACTGAAAGTTGAAGTTCCGGTGGGTCTCGTCAATCGATTACCTTCCTTATTGCGCCTGCCCCTAATTGGAGCTCTTCTTATCTATTTCTATACCAAGAATAGCTTTATTGACGGGCTGAACGAACCCCTCACTTGGCTAACTCAATAATCATATGTCTGAGAGTCTGGTCTAACTAAGTGGGTTGGAGGCGGGCATTTTCATTTCAACGTAGCAGTAGGGAAAGTGATTTCGAGGGGTTAGTACACGTGGGCAGTTGGGACAGTTACAGGTAGTTAAGTTCAGTCTTATTCTTATAGGCAAGTGGTCCTAGAATCTCTCTTTCCTTCTCTAAAGTATAGCTTTACGAAACTCGAATATGAGTAAATATAGAAATAGAATAATAAGAATATCATATAGCCGTGTATTAGTAAGGATAGGTTTTGGTGAGTAGTAGTTCTTGGCATCAGTAAGCTAGCTTCACTAGACTATCTATGACAGGAAATTAGGTAAATGCACAATATCTTTCCAATGAAGTGAATGAAGAAAGATTCCTAGGAAATGAACAATAGAAAGAGTACTATTCTTCAGTTACTCTTTTTTCTTGTCTTAGAATAGAAAATGTGTCAATGGAATCTTTTCCTTCTTTTTTTTATATTCACTTAAGACCATTCAAAGGCTCCATTTCGCCATGCATAAACTAAACCAACAACTAGGATAAGCACAAAAATGAAAGCTTCGATAAAAACGGATACATCCAATATGTCGAAACTCATTGCCCAAGGGTAGAGAAAGACTATTCCCACATCAAAAATAACAAAAACTAGCGCAAACATGTAATAGCGTATTTGGAATTGTAACCAAGCTCCCCCCCCATGGGTTCTATACCTGATTCATAACAGGGGCTAAAAGTCCTGATATCCAAAATACCAAAATAGGAATTCGCAAAATGGAGAAAATCGTTGCAATCATTATAGGAAAGTCTAGGGACTTAGAGCATATCCTATTTGAAGGAGGCAAATTAGGTAAGGGAGTTTATACTCACTTCTATTGATTTGATCAAAATTATTTTTTCTTCCCTATGATTTTCTATGAATGAGCCTATGGTAATGCTTTTATCTCTATTCTATGTCAGAATAGACCGTCGAGTCTACTAATAAGGAAAAGCAAACTATACTAAAGGAAACATAAGATATCCATCCACAAATGGAAAAAAAGACGTATATACTAGGGCTATATGGATTCGAACCATAGACCTTCTCGGTAAAACAGATCAAACGGATTATTATCGAAATGATTCGAACTGTTTCAAACACCCAACATGCATTTTTTTTGCATTGGGCTCCTTTATCAACTGATAGAAAGATCAGTTAGTCCACCATAGTTTTTCTTTACAGAAAGATAATGAGATGGCTCCCTGCGCTCTGTTGATTATTTGTATCATGATCTATCTAGGAGCAATACCAAAGTGTTTCAAAGGAGGATTACCTTGACTTAGGTCTGCCTCCGGCCTAAATTAAATCAACCTAAGTGAAATAGACCCTCTATCGTTTCGCTACAAGAGTTGACTATGAGACTTCATACACCTTAAAGTTCATAGAACGAAAAGAATTTTTTTGGAGGCCCTTATCCTCATTACGCCTAGCATTTAGTGGGCTGGATATTTACCTTATCAACTAGCAAATCAATAAAGGTTCTATTTGATTAGGCACCTAGGTTGGTACCTGAATCAGATTGAACCAACTATTTGTCAGGCAACTGTTCTCCTATTTTCTCGAATCCATGAAGTAAGACATTGATTTTGCAATAAGATCCATTATGTTCATTGCATAATAAGCTCCCTTGAAAAGCATTGGCGCACGTGTAAACGAGTTGCTCTACCGAACTGAGCTATAGCCCTTGTCAGAGATATCTTAATATATAGATAATTTCTTGTCAAGATGAATATTCTCTAATAGTAGAGGATATCTGTTTACTATATATAACATACCAATAACGAAGCGGTATTTGCTTATAAAAAGGATTCGATCTATAATTGATCAAGGTAAAGGGTCTTCCTTTGGGGTAAAAAATTGCCTACTTTCAGTGGTTAGAGTATTGCTTTCATACGGCGGGAGTCATTGGTTCAAATCCAATAGTAGGTAGGTAGAAAAATTACTAGATAGCATTGGACTTACTTCGCTTCGCTTTCTAATAACTTTTTCTACCCCTTTTTCTTTGTATCAACTAAACCATTTGGTTAACAGCCTCGACTCGTATCCGAGCCCGTCTGAGAGCTAGCTTCGCTTCAACCAATTCTTTCGTACCCTCAGCTCTACTCATGTTAGCTCGCTATTTCAAGTGCCTGTTGAGCTTCTTCCGGATCAATGTCACTACCCAATTCCGCATCATTTCTTAAAATGATGATCTCATTATTAACTATTCTGGCAAAACCACTCCACAGAACCGCTGTTAACCATTGATCGTTGAGGAGGCGTATTCTCAAGGGACCCATATCTACAGCTGTGTTAATGGGGGCGTGGTTTGGTAACACACCAATTTGGCCACTATTAGTAGATAAAATGATTTCTTTCACTTCACAATCCCAAATAATTTGCTTAGGAGTCAGTACATAAAGATTTAATTTCATTTTTTCAATTTGTTTTCCTCTTCTAAGCTTATAGATTTCGTGCTAGCTTCATCGATGTTACCCACCAAATAAAAAGCCTGTTCGGGTAGGCCGACTAATTCTCCGGAAAGGATTAGTTGAAATCCCCTAATTGTTTCTGCAAGACAAACATACTTTCCCGGAGAACCGGTAACAACTTTTGCCACAAAAAACGGTTGTGATAAGAAGCGCTCAATTTTTCGTGCTCTTGCTACAGTTAAACAATCCTCCTCTGATAATTCATCCAACCCAAGAATTGCGATAATGTCCTGAAGTTCTTTGTAACATTGTAAAGTTTGCTTAACTCTTTGTGCAGTTTCATAATGTTCGTTGCCAACGATCCGAGGTTGTAACATAGTTGAGGTTGTAACGACCCTTGGAAGCTAATCCTCTGGAAAGTACGGTAGTAGCATCCAAATGTGCGAATGTTGTAGCAGGAGTAGGGTCGGTCAAATCGTCCACGGGTATATAAACCGCTTGGATCGAAGTTATAGATCCCTTTTTAGTAGAAGTAATTCTTTCTTGCAAAGAACCCATTTCTGTACTAAGAGTAGGTTGATAACCCACTACAGAGGGCATTCTCCCTAATAAGGCAGATACCTCCGATCCTACTTGAACAAAACGAAAGATATTATCGATGAATAGAAGCACGTCTTGCTTATTAACATCTCGGAAATATTCTGCCATAGTTAGTTAGCCTTTAAATTTATAATAAAGGCTAAGAAGGACGGAAATTTCTCTACCTATTGTAGTGCCCGAAGGTACTAGGAAAGGTGGTTAAACCAAGATAATAATTCCCATCCGATAAAACCATCCATCTCAAACAGTCAAGTGGTTGGGTACAATGGGCGTTCCTGCCCATAAAAAAGTCTTCTCTTCCTAAATCGAATGACCTTTCTCTTGTAGTCAACCTCTATAATATACTCGGCTAATCAAAAATGAAACATCGTCCTCAAGCACCATTGGTGAAATCTAGTTGGTATGTTTCAGACAATCCATCTCCTGTACAATGTCAAAGAGGAGTGATTGTGTTTTTAGCTGAACAATCAACAGGAAAGTAATCAATCGAGAAAGGTTTTCACCTTAGCGGCCTTAAAAACGTAGTTGAACATAAAGATTGAGAAGTGACATGCAAGATGCATGACTTGGTTCATGACCTACCTAGCCCGATCTATTGATAGTCATGAGTTTGAAGTCGGGTACGGAGGTAACAACAAATATTGATAATGGCTGTTCGGTCTTTTTTAAGTGTTCAGAGAAAGTGAAAGCGATAAAAGAGTGGCCTGCGCCGAAAACAGTGTCTGAGTTGTAGTCCGCACGATCCATTCAAAGTCAGAGTTTCTAGAAAATTCCTTCCTCACCAAGTAGTCTTCTTGGCCCTCAAAAGGAGACAGCCGAGCTAAATGATCCATACGAGTCACTAGCTTGGAAGCCATTTGCCTTCAATGCAGTTTTAGAACTAGAAGTGTAAATATTTTCCCTTACTTGTTACTTGAAATAGACCTCATCTTCATAAACTTATTTTATAGCCGGCTGTCCAAAGAACTCCAATTGAAGATCGAAACTCATTAGGACATTTCTCTGGCATGGTTCATATAGAAAAAAGAGATATTCATGTTCCTCTGTAGATAAAAGTTATATGGTGTTTTGGGTATACAGAATCCCTTAAAAATGAACAGGGCATTGATTGCTAAGTGGTGCTTTCGTTTCAAGGACCCCACTGTCATAGGTCTTTGGAAGCAAATAATAAACAAAAAGTATAAAAGAAAAGGATGTATTCACCATTTTAAAATGGTGTTGTCTCCGAGAAACACAACATTGAGTTAGGCTGTAAATACTTCGTTGGAAATGTTTGGATATATTTTTTTGGAATGATAGATGTACACAGGCACACCTATGAACAGGAGATTATTGTGGCTAAAGCTCTGGAACATGATAGTTTGAATTTTTCCTATTTGAGTACAGGACGTTGTTCAGAGTGTTGGGCGGCATTGTGGAGAGATCACCCACAATTTGATTGTGATGTAGCTTTATGATATCTCCTCCAGATATAAGTTAGAAATGGATGTGATATGAACTGAAGAGTAAGAAATGTGGCAATGGTAATATTTATTAAGTTACCAACTGATCTGTGAAAAGAAATTTCAAAATAGGATTTTCACAATGTCGTAGTATCTCTGTGTTGTAACTACTTATAGATATATACGTATGCAGGGTACTAATTTGGTATATGAAACACTGCAATTGTTCCAAACAAATTTATTGTATGAAAAGAAGCATCACAGTTTCATAGCACATACAAGTCAAACATAGCCAAAGCATAACACTTCAACTACTCTATCCCCCAAAACAAAACACCAATGAGAAGAGTGAAAAACTGCTATTGACTAGTAGGAATAGGACTTGTATAGGCAAGCAAAGTGGAACGAGACGAGAATCTTCGATTGGGAAGTGCACTTGTCCTACCAAAACCGGATCTTGAAAAGTGTTCAGTGCATGCCAACCGGAAAGGTCATTGGATCGTGAAGCTAAAACGTCGAATAGTCTTTTTAGTGTACAATATCTTGGTTTTAGTTCGATCAACTATCCGCTTCAAAAAGGATAGTTCACAGTATTTCGTCAGAAAAACCAACGCCGACCCCAACAAGTCTCTCCAATATAATTTTAGGCCCTATGATGAGATTGAGTTCAATGGATATGAAGGATAGAAGAAATATAGTATTTGCTATCAATAAGAAGTTATTTCGTATTAGGATTATCCTTGCTAGGTATAATCTTTTATTACTTACCACATGTATCTCAGGAAACGGAAAACCAGAAATGACAATCCTTTCTATAGCCTGTACTAAATTACTTTGTACGAATGCACATCTCGGCCATCGTCGGGTAGCTGCTCACCATTTCAAATTCTATATCTGTGGTTCCAGAAATGGAATTGCTATTCTCAATTCAGACAAGACACTGATTTGTTTACGAACCGCTCTTCATTTTATAGGATCTCCCATTCGTAAAAAATGTCGTTCCTTCCTTTTAAAGACCAATCATTTATTTAGATATGAGATATTGGAAGAAATGGCGAGCTGTATCAATGCTTCCCAATGGAAGATCGGGAGCAATTATTTGGCTAATAAAATAAAATTCCGTTCAAGAACCAACAAACTGATTGTGCGTTTATTCTGAATGTAGATAGAAAGTCTTTGGTCATACTGGAAGCTGATCGATCACAAATACCTATTGCATTCTTAGTTGATTCCACAAGCCCATAGGAATCCTAGAAAAGAATCACTTATCCCATCCTAGCGAATGACCCTATATAGTACATGTATCTATTTCGTCATTCGATCACGAAAACAGGGATTCTGGAACGGCCAAGAATCCCAGCTATGAGCGTCTCTCGGCGTAGAACAGCCGCTCCTACTTGGAGAACGGGGAGGGGCATTCGACCCTACTCCTCCTCTCATTCTTCGCCGAGAAGGAAGAAATACTACTTTATTTTTCTTTTTTTGGTGGCAGGGGGGTTTATTTATTTCTTTTCAGAACTTACGAGGCTACTTCTGAGGCTACTTTCATATTTGGAGGGGCTACTTTCGTATTTGATGAGGGTGGAGGGGCTACTTGAAGAGTGTGCTTTAGCACTCGCCCAATGGGTAGGTTTGGGGGCCCGGCTCCTCTGGGAGGAACTTTTGCCTTTGGGGGACCAGCCCCTGCCCATGAGGGCAGAGTAGGCTAAATCATGTTCGTCGGGTTTGACCGTCCCGGTGGTGGGGCCCACCATCCTCAAAATGGATGCCGACGATTGGGCCGGCCTACCCATCCAACAAAGCCTGCCCCTGGTGAACTCCCTAGAAGGGCGGACCCCAACTCCACCTATGGCTTCCCACCTTCCGATGGAGCCATCGAGGCTATAGGGACCACCTGTCCTTCGAGGCTTGGACGATTTGAATTTGCCTGCCTCTTCTGGGGCAGAGCCTAGCGAGGGGGCTTTTGTCCCTGTGGACGGAAACCCACCTTCAGGGACTGACCTAGAATTACGGCTTTTGAATTTGCCTGCCTCTTCCGGGGCAGAGCCTAGTAGGGGGGCTTTTGTCCCTGTGGGCGGGAAACCCACCTTCAGGGATTGACCTAGAATTAAGGCTAGGGCCCCCAAACCCTAGCATCGAAAACGCCATAGTCGCCCCCGAACTCATACGGGAGGAAAACACAATCGAAGTCTGCCTCCATAAACTAGGCCAGTCCAAGGAGCGGAGTTTGAGGAGGTTTTGGGCTCTCTCCAAAAAAAACTGGAGGGGTACATCAAGTCAGAGCAGATCGGGTATAAAAGAAACCCTTTAAGCAACCTTAGACAAGAGGGCAACGTAGAGCACGATAATTTGAAAATCCACAAATATTTAAACCACAAATTATTTGAAGCTCTGCGAGAAAGCCGTGGAGACGCGGATCATGCTTTTCAACCACTTGGGGGGTGGGCGCGGCAAATCGACGCATCCGGGAAATACTCCGATCTTTACAGAGAACTTCTCCGATTTCTCCGAAGCAACTAGCACCCGTCCTTCAGGGGAGGGTCTTCATTGGTCTGGCGGAATAGAGCTGGGCTGAGTATAGACTCAGCACAATCTAACGATACATCCAATACCAAAGATCTGTGCCTATCGATACATGCCGACAATGCATTTATCCTTTGAATTACTTATTGAATGGAATTTCGCACCGGAAACTTTTCTAGGAGAAGTTCGAATCCGTTCCGTTCGGATATTGATCTGTCTTGGTTTGACATGGTTTACGCGTTACTGGTTCTCGGAAGAATCAATTTCTCCGTTAGCTAAACCCTTTCTTAACCTACCTTTGGACTTATATTTTGTTTGTACACAATCAACGGAGGCCCCCCCCCCTCCCCGACATATGTTGCAACGTCTTCAATAGCATGCTCTTACTTCGTAAGTCCCTTAATAAGTCATCAAATTTGGTGCTTTTTGATCCCCAGTTGCTATGGGGAACAAAGGCAGAAATACAATAGATTCCTCCTTTTAAGTGGTTCTTGCTTCTCCTTGTTCCTATTCCTAACTCCTCCCCGGGTAGTTCCCAATGTTTGGCACTTTCCATACTTCGTGGGTGTGACATCAACAAATTCGCTCATAATCAAGTTACAACCTAAGATCTATGTCTAAATTATGTTAACTGTTCGTATTTTGTTCATTCCATCGGTATGCTCTCAGTTACCTGTAATTGTGATCTGTTTGCCAGAACCAAGGGGTCTTTCTGTGGAAACCTTCATGAGCAATCGTCATTTTTTGATGGTTTTTCCGCTTATCATAGCTGCTCTTTCCACACCTCGGATATCTGGTGCCAAATCGTCGCCCCTTTCCATATATATATTCGATAATCTAGTTTGCTATCTTTGTGGCATTGATTGTACAAATTTTTGAAGAGGGCTGGACGAGTAGAATGAGGGAAAGCAGCTCGATCAAGAAAAAAGAGGAGTAGACTAGCTCCCCCTAGAACTGAAAAAAGTCACTATCAATGAATTCCTAAGCAATTCTAAACCAACATATGCGATTCATTCCTATAATGATTATAACAAACTGTAGACTCCTTGCCTTATTTTTGGGATGAGTGGCGAGCGCCGGCGAAGAATGCAAGCAAAGCAGGAGCTCGGGCATTGAACTATTCACATCTACTTCTAACAGCTTGGACTGCTGCAGCCATATGTCCCTCCCCGACCGCATCGCATGCCCCACGGGAAGCAGCATCTCTGCCCCCATCTCTTGTTCGCGCGGTAACAACAACCTCACTCCCGTCTGTCTCTTGAACTTCATCTCACTCTTCTCCTCTCCTCGCCACGGTGGCTCCGCTCCGGCATTGCGCGGACGCCACCCGCGGCCTTCAAGATTGGCCAACTCGCACACGCTCCGCCTCCACCCGCTGCTCTTCTCCACCGCCGCGCGGCCGTGTCCACCCAGGTGCGGCCGTGCCCAGACTGAGCCGCCCACTCTCGCCATCGTTCGGTAGGCTCCTCCGCCCGCCAGGCCGCTCAAGGGTACGCCCAGGCCCCCAATGGCAATGAGGCGAACCCCCCTCCGCGATCTTCCCATGTCGTATTCGCTAATATGGGATGGACGTGGTTGGCACTCGGTGCGATTTTTTTGGTTGATGAGGTGGGATTAGTCGTTCCTGAGCTCTGGTTCTAGGACTCTTGAACGTTGCGTGTTCTCCACGCATTGTGGTGCTGAGCCCTTTGTCTGAGGGGTACCGCAGGCATTTAATTTGTTTTTCTTTCTTGTGTGCTTATGGGCTTTCAACTCGCTATTCTACTTATTGTGTAATTGAGATACAAATAACTATGATTGATTGATTTGTACATATTATGCAGATCAAGTCGATCCTGACCAACCCCGAATGAGGGCAGCAAGACCAGGACCAGGTGGCGTCTGAGGCAGAGGAAGACGAGCGTTTCGCAGATCTGCACATTTAGTATTTGTACGATTCTATTCAATACAAATCACCTTTGTTGTTCTTTTCAGGTGAAAATTAATTCACTAGAGAATTAACCTCGCCAATGTTTATTCAGGTGGCTGCATTTTACTTGATGGTGCACGTCAGTAGCCTTTTTTTTAAAAAAAATGCGATGCGGGACCTCTCAATATCATTTTCTGTGGTTTTGAAGGCTCTGTTCATTCATTGCCCGGAGGATTATGATGGTGGACCCCCTCGTACTTGGTGGGAGGGGCCGGAAGGCTTTAAACAAGGATGCTGCTCAAGGTTCTTCTAGGAAACTAAAGAATGAACTAAATTGTTTACTCACACATTTACGCATGACATATTTGTGACTTCTTCTATGGGAAGTGTAGATTATCACTAAATTGCAGCTGAAATGGTGTTGGAAGATCCTTACGTTAGGCAGAAGTGAAGGAATTACTAAGAAGATGCTCTTAGAAGCTTCATGGATAAAAAATAACAACACTACTATTTGAAGGATTGGTAGTAGCAGATGACTAAAATATCCAAACATCATGAGGGTACCCCACCCTCAGGTTCTGAAAACTACTTGTTTAAACTACAACAACTCTTCTATCCCTCCCACTTGTGAAATATCATAACCGGATATGTACCAATGCTCTTAGACATGCAACTAATTATATTTGAATCTTCAATTTGAGGATTTCAAAATAAAAAACTCCACTCCCCAACAAGTGTTTACACTAGGGGACCAGAAAGCCGCCTAGGCAAGAAAAAAAAAACAGTATAACCAGTCGAGGTTCTCATTTTCTCAACATAAAACTGGTTTCTATGAAACCCTTAGGTTTGAAGGCTTAAAGACAAAACGCCACTTATAAACTCGATAAACGAAGAAAACACAATAGCTTAGTGAGAAAATAAAATCTTGGGACAAATAAACCATGTAATGATTTGACATATAATTCTGAGAAATATAGAAGGACACCCTCATGACGTATCCTCAGCACATTTAAGCATCATCAAGCTCTCAGGTTTGGTCCATTTTATCTTGTGTTGATATATACTTTGTTATCCTGTGAACGTCAAATAATAATTATAGGAATGGGACTATGCTTGTCAACGCCTGCATATCTCAGTAATCCGTAAAGACAAGTATGTTTTTATCACCTTTTTCATTACATTGTGTGCACTCACTCATCTTATATTAATAATATCGTCTAATCCGTTGCAGTTTTCTGTTTGTACTAGCCAATGAGTGATCAAGCATGATCAAAATACCAGGTGGGCCAGACATGATTGGGGTATCAAGTAAGTCACTCAACTAAATAACTGTAGACTCTTTTCTCTTGTATGCAGTAATTGATTGAGAATTAATAAAAATATAAATAATTCTATTTTAGTTCTTCTGATAAAAATCGGAAATGAATTATGTATTGACAGAATGGCAACAAAGAAATTCCTTCACCTATCTTCCAGAAAAAGCAAATTACCAATCATAGCGACTATTAAGATGCAGGAATCCTTAGAAAAGAACTTGAAATATATATTTTTTTTACATTTATGGTTTATTTGTCTATGTGTTGGTTTTCTGACAACAGACAAAGAAGAACAAGGTTATTTCAATGTTTTGAGCTAAATTGCAAGTTGACCAGATTCTTCATTATTAACCCCAGTTTTGCTTTGGACAACCCTTGAACCAAATGTTTCCACTTTGGACTAGGTAGTACCTGCATTGCACTTTGCGACCACATACCAACTCTCTTTGCAAGTATATCAATTGACCTTGATTACACCGGTTTTGCATGATGAATGAGCTCCCAAAGGTGTATGTAGACCCACACCTTTGAACATAGAGATGAGCTAGATGTGGGGACAGATAAAAGAGTTGGGGGGTCAGTGATACCAAAGGTAAAATAATCTAGCCCAAAGTTGAAAAGATTGGGTAAA
>RYFJ01002213.1:0-136556 GCA_003991445.1 Oryza meyeriana var. granulata
GATAGTTGCGATGTCCCTTGCTTCTTCCAACTGATTGAGTTTGACCAGTCGGTCTTCATTTGACTTGTCTTCTGAGTGGGCCCAAACTCACGAAGAGCCAAACTCCAACTCGGTTGGCAACACAACCTCAGCACCATAGCCTCGGTCAAACACTCTAGTCTTGATACCTTGTAGGACAATGCCGTTTGCATGCTCAACCTGCCTATTGCTCCGTGGGTGTGCAATAGAAGCATAATAGATCTTGACGCCGAAGTCATCACAGAAATCTTGAAAGATGCCGCCAGTAAACTAAAATGCCGTTGTCCGTTATAATGCGATTGGGGACTCCAAATCGGTATATAATACTCATGATGAACTCTTTTGCCCTGGCCACTGTATTGGTAGCAACGGGTTTTGCCTCAATCCACTTTGTGAACTTATCCACTGCGACAAACAAGTGTGTAAACCCTCCTAGCATTTTCTTGAATGGCCCGACCATGTCAAGCCCCCAAACTGCAAAGAGCCATGATATTGGATTGTCTGTAATTCCCTGAGCTGGTAGATGTGTTTGCCGAGCAAAAGAACTAGCATTTTCTCGGCATGTCCGAACTATGTCTTTGGCATCGTATAACTACAGTCAGCCAAAAAAATTCCTTGCCTGTAAAGCCTTTCCGGACTAACGTCCTTGATACAGCATGGTTGACCACAGAGTGTCGGAGTGGACGGAGTGTAGAATCTGCTTGCCCTCCTCGGATGTGACATAGCGCATGAGGACTCCAGATGCGCTTCGATGATAAATGTCTTCTCCGACTACAAAAAAGCATTTGCTTCGATGTTTGATTCGCTCGGCTTGGCTATGATCTTCCGAGAGCTCATCTTTAATAAGAATCAGATGATTGGGGTCCTGCAGTCTTGAGAGATGATTAGCACTTCCCTTGGCTCCGGGGTAGGTTCAACCCCTGACTACTCGAGAACAGGCTTCTTCTTGACTGATGGCTCCAGCAATTGCTCGACAAAAACTCCAGTCGGGACCACTTCTCGCTTGGATCCCATGTTGGCTAGCTCATTAGTAGCTTTATTGTATTGGCGCAAAGCACGTGTAATTTCCAGCCCATCAAATTTATTCTACATCTTCCATACTTCCTGACAATATGCCGCCATGTTGTCGTCCAGACACATCCAGTCTTTCATAACTTGGTTTACGATGAGTTGAGAATCCCGTTATCGTTATCCGGATCGGCCTTTACATGGTTTTCTTCATTGCCACCTAACTCAGTTCGAAGTTGGGCCGATCTGGAAAAGCAATTCCACAAGTATTTCTTTATGGGAAGTCAGGAGATGAGTTTGATAGACTTAACATCGGTAATACAGAAGCCGGAGGAATCAGTCGCAGAATATATCCAGTGGTTTCGTAATGTTAGAAGCCGATGTTATAGTTTAAGTCTGGATGATGCACAGCTGGCCGAATTAGCATTCCAAGGTTTGTTGGCCTCCGATCAAGGAAAGATTTTCATTAGAAGACTTTGAGAGTCATAGCACCACCTAGTACAGAAGGTATCGGTTCATGAAAGCCGATTTCAGGAGGCCAGGAAGGAATGATGAGCCCGAACAGAAGAATTTCGAAGTTTGATAACAAACTCCGAAATTGGGGGGCATGTGTTAACGCCAAAATTTGGTACGGGTCGTTACCATGTTCGGTTAAGGAAAGAAGCGATATCAGCCATTGGAAACTAATCCAGAAGAGTCCGAGCTTGGGAAGGAGTCGTGAAAGGGCCACGTTTTTATGGCAGTTATTTATCTTTATCTATTAGGTAGTTTTTGATAATTTTTAGGAAAACCTGATCTCGTATCCGATCAGGGCTTGTTAGTTTTCCTTTTATAGATAGGAAGTTGTGTGCCGTGTCCTTTAAGGACTCATGTAACTCGGGGTATAAATACGTATGCCCGGGGACCTTGTAAAATATCTCTCGATCAATTAAACTTCGGCGCATCGCCACCCTTTCGACTGGTTCTTGCTCCTCGAGCGGGGCTGCATCGGTTAGGTCCGAACTCCTGCGAGAGGGTTAGACTCGTCACCCCTACAGGTGTATCTTGCCCCTGTCTACGGCTGCATCGGTTCGGTCCGACCTCTTAGGCCGATCAGGTATACCACATCACGCGTGCGTAGATCTATCAGCTTACTGGGAGTTGCTTATCGTCAGTTTGTCTGCATCGTTGGGTCCGACCTACTAAACTGTCGCGATAAGTTGTTCCTGCTAGGTTGATGTTTTTTGCGCAAGTGTTCTTATCAGAATATATAGCCGATAAGTTATTCTTATTACATCAGTTTGCATTAGGTCTATCAGTTGTTGAGGTTCCTTTACTATTATCGATCTGTGCTGCTGATCAGTTATAGGTCTGAACTACTAGATCGAAATAATAGATTTATCCTTGTCGAGCCGATGGTGTATATGCGACGTTCTATCGGAGTGCTTACGATAGGTTATCTTTTTACAAAGCCGACTGTATTATCTTTCCTATTTTGGTCATCTATATTATTCATCGGTTTTTCTAGCCGATGCATATGTTTTCCTCGGCAGTCGGCTGGCTTACTATTCTGCCTATCTATTTTATCATCGGCTTCTAGCCGATGCACATGTTATACTGACAGCTTATCCATTTATCGTATAGCGTTACGGTTTCTAGCCGATACACAGGTGCCATCGGCCATCGGCTACAAGGAGCCTACATCAGACCATATCGGCCGATAGCCGATGTGCAATTGCTGCTGACCCGGGCACGAGCACGAGCGAGGACAGGGGCCCGGGTACAGGCGTAGCCGATGTGCGAGCACTGTTGGCGCCATCGGCTGAAGGAAGACTTTATCGGCTTATCGGCCGATCGCTGCTGGTAGCCGGACGCGGGCACGAGACCCGGGCGCGAGTACAGGCGGGGGCCGGACAAAGTTTTATCATCAGCTTTCAGCCGATGCTCAAGCATTCCTTCGGCAATCGGCTAACAGGATTCTTAATGGCCGATTGAATCCCTGAGCTAATATTCTCCTTGTCAATTGCGGGGTCAAATTGACTGGCACGCCTACGAACCTCTAATATTTTAGGACCTGCACTGGAGCTAAGCAGATCTCCCAGGCCTTCACGTGTCACCAGACGCCGAACCAGATCGTCAGCAAGCTTTTTGGCACACCCAGCGGTTTTCGGCGTCAACAGTACACCAGGCATGTCGGAAGGCTTCCAACCAAATATATCCCTGTTCATTTGGAGGAAGGTGACGAGCTCGTCTTCCTATTTGGGGTTGAGTCCGGTCCCAACAAGCGTAGTCTTGGTGGGGTTGGAACGGTCCAGGAGGATCTTCTTTGTTTCTGAATCCGCTGAAATTCCCGACTTGGCTGCTTTCTTCGCTAGGACTTGGTCATCCTCGTTTGCAGTTGTTGCCGCTAGTCGGATGTTGCTTCGTCCGACTACCGCTTCGTGAGACTGGGCCAGCACGCAGCTTTCCTTGTCGCAAGTGAAAACTTACTTAACATCACAGCGCAGAGAGAGTACTCCCACTGGTCCTAGCATCTTGAGCATCATGTATGTATAGTGCGCTAATGCCATGAACTTGGCGAGTACATGCCATCCGAGTATAGCGTGATACACAATCACGAAGTCGGCAACCTCGAAGCAGATGTTCTCCATGGGGAAATTTTTCTGTGTGTTGAAAGTTACTGGCAGAGTAGTCTGTCTGAGTGGAGTTGAAGAGAGGCTGGGGATTACCCTGTGGAAGGGAGTTGTACTTGGCCGCAGCTCAGATCGTGGTATCTTCATCTCGTCGAGTGTTTTAGCAAATAAAATGTTGAGTGCGCTTCCTCTGTCGATGAGAACCTACTTCAGCTTGATTCTTCTGATGACCGGGTCCAGGACGAGTGGGTAGCACCCTGGATGCGTTACTCGATCGGGATGATCCGCGCGGTCGAATGTGATTGCCCTCTCTGACCAGCGCAGATATTGGGGGGCGTCTGACGAGACCGAGTTCACCTCTCGGGCGGTTAACCTGTATTTTTTGCTTGGACTCGTACGCAGATAGCCCTCCAAATATGTGATTGAGCTTAGCCTAGGGATCTTGATAGTCGCCGGCTGCGCCCGAGTCCGGCTTGTCTTTGTCTTTCTAATCGCTGGACGCTGATGTCTGCTCGGAACCAAACTTCTTGAGCATGAAGCAATTTTTGGCCGTGTGTTTCTCCTTTGGGTGGAAAGGGCATGGCCTGTTCATAACCTTTTGGTAGTCGTCCGTCCTAGGGGGTCGCGGTCAGTTGCGCTCGATAGTTGCCACGACGTCATCGGACTTGCGCTTGCAGTTCCCACCTTTTGTCGGGGCCGCGTTGTCCGTGTCCTTCCACTCCTTCTGTCAGGGCTCCTTTTTGTCGTCGAGGGCCTCTGCTACAGCATCGGCCGAGTCGGCGTACTTATTCACCATGTCAAACAAGGCCTTGACAGAGTTGGGAGGCTTCCGAGTAAACTTAGCAATGAACGGGGTATCTTTTACTCCTTTGCGGAAAGCAGCAATGACAACCTCGTCCTTGATCGATCTTGGGTATTAAGTTTCTCTTCTCGGAGAACCGCTTGATGAAATCACGCAGGGACTCATTCTTTCTATGATGACACTGGTATAGATCGTACTCGGAGGATGGCCTCTCGTAAGTTCCTTGGAAGTTTGCAACGAAGCGTTCACATAGTACCCCCTAGGAGCCAATTGACCGCCTGGGAAGCCCTGTCAGCCATGTTCTTGCCGAGTCGGCCAGGGCGACCGGCAGGTAGTTAGCCATGGCTTTGTGATCACCTCCAGCCACGCGGATTGCCAAAGTATATACGATGAGCCAAGACTCTGGGTTGGTCTTGCAGTCACACTTCTCTATACCAGTCAACTTGAAACCAGATGGCCATTTGACCTGTTGCAGCTCATGGGTGAACACTGGAACTCCATCTAGGTGGGGGCTCCTAGTGCCGAGCATTGATGTCATGACGAAGATCTCGCCACAGTCGTCCTTGGGCGTCCTGGTTATCCCGGTGCTCATCATGGTGATATCGCTGTCGATCATTGTTTCGGTTGCCAAGAGACGTATGGTGGGACTCCAAGTGATGCTGACTAGAGCCAGCTGCTCGGTGCCGTGCTGAGGCAGACGAATTTGCTACATCTGAAGCTGTTTTAATTGATGGTATGAGTGTGTGTAACAGCCTTCCCTCCAGAACCGCGCAGCCCAGCCTATCCGACGGGTGGGCCCACTTACACATAGCACCCCACTTACACTTTCATCCTCCCTTCATGTAAAAGGGTTAACCCGGAGGTGCTATGGTTGGAGGGATAAGGCCTTATAAGTTGGTTCAACTCTTGCTCAACTAGCAAGGTGGTACTAATCAAGTGCACACAGCACTCATGGGCCACATAGGCCAAATTCTAATTGGATCAGGATGTCACACACACACCCCCCCTCAAAGGACCTGGCATCCTCGCCAGTCCAACTTACCCGCATAGCCACATAGGCATATAGGCAAATGTCCAAGAACGCGCCCCCTCTTAGCGCACGTCCGTACGTCCAGTGCCGGTGCCATATGCTTGCCTCACACAGAGCCCACATGCGTCATGCGCCATATGCCCACACACTGACCCGTACGCGCAACCGCGAGGGTCGGCTCTGATACCATTTGTAACAGCCTTCCCTCTAGAACCGCGCAGCCTAGCCTACCCAGCGGGCCCACTTACACATAGCACCCCACTTACACTTTCGTCCTCGCTTCGTGTAAAAGGGTTAACCCGAAGGTGCTATGGTTGGAGGGACAAGGCCTTATAAGTTGGTTCAACTCTTGCTCAACTAGCAAGGTGGTACTAATCAAGTGCACATAGCACTCATGGGCCACATAGGCCAGATTCTAATTGGGCCAGGATGTCACAGTGTGTCACCAGACTACTGTCATTGTTGACATGCTGCAGCAGTGATCATAGCTTTAATCCTTGCAATAGTCGGGGTAGCCTGGTGGTCGGGCCTGAACTGCAAGGTGTCCAACAGCGTGGCAGCGACCACGACGTTCTGCTGTGGGGTCACGAAGACGTCGTGGTCGTCCACTCGGGTTTGGCGGATCTCTTGTTGAGCAGTCGCCCAGCCTTGCGCAAGTTGTCGTTGCGGGCGTCACGCTCGGCTTGCAGGCATTGTGCATCCTCCTCCTGTTGCTCACGCAATCGGCAAGCTTCCTCCTCTTGCTGGTCATGTAGTCGGTGTGCGTCTTGCCCAGGGGTTGATCCCTTTGATGCCATAAATACTTCGCGCGGTGGAAAAAAGCTTCCCGAACTGCTGCTCAACTGGGACTCAGACTCGAAGTAATTCAGAGGGGTGATGACGACCCCAACCTCCCTAGATCTGATCTCGAGCGGCTCTGGGCCATATCCAAGTTGAATTCCGGGGGATTGGTTCTGCCGCATCGGACTTAAATTGAAGATGTCCATGGCATTGTCGAGTCTGAACGGGAAATTGACGATCTCCTCCTCCCCTAGCCTGATCTCGGTCGGCTCAAGGCCAAGTCCGAATCAAACACCGGGAAAAGGAGTTGTCCCTGGACTCGTGTGTATTGGGAATCGTCGCAGCAAGTTGCCAAAGATTGCCACAGTGTTGAGTAAGCCAACTGGCACGAAGTCGGTCTGGTTCCTGGCCGATCGGGTTGAATCCAAGTCGGTCAGGGTGAGGTTGCCAAGTTTGTCGGTGACGAAGTCGAGGCTCCCAAAGTTGATCACTTGCCCGGGGAAGAACTTGACGCCGTCGACTCCGGTTGTTGGATCCATCAGGTTTGTTGAAGATAATCTCGACAAAGCCCCTACCTGGCACGCCAACTGTCGATGCTTTGTATAGGCAATAATTATATGGGGCTACTCATGAGACCTAAACTTGATGGATTGCAAAGGAACACGAGACAAATTTATCTTAGTTCAGGCCCTCAAGGTGAGGTAATACCCTACTTCCAGCTATTGTGTATTGCCTTTGAGGTTTCTCTTGTGAGATTCTGTATATCCTCCACCCCAGGGGGCTCCTTGCCTCCTCTTATATACCAAGGAGGCAAGGTTATATGGTAGAAATCCCAGTCGGACTTGACCAAAGGATTTTCTTCTAGGAATACAACGTACCTGGTTAGGACTATATCCCTTTCTTTGTCATACAAGGTAACATGTACCGAGTCCCATCATATTCCCAATTACATGATTAGACTCATCCTCTATCTGAGTGGCCACAATATTTCCCATGTGATACCCAGGGCCCATGGCCTCCACACCGAATATGTTGTTTCGGTTTTTGGTTTTGGGTTGCTTTAAAAAAAAACTTGAAGGCAATAAATAAAATAAAATACCTTTAGGGGTAGGCCAAGACTCATGAACCCAACTGACTCCCTCCATCCCCCACCTAGACCCTGGAGGAGGGGGACCAACTCCCCCCCCCCCCCTTCCCCCATGGTGACCCCATCCCTCTCCCTCCCCTGTATGTGACTCCTAATAGCACCTCCCGTTTCCACATCTTCCTCCCTATAGATCTCCATCGTCATAGCTTGGATCAAAAAGGTAAGTGGAAAAATGGAACAAGGAGGAGAAGAGGAGCAGGAAAAGAGGTTTGATCGGCATTTTCCTTGTTGTTTCCACGGAGGTTCTCCATGGATACCCTAGGTAAGGCTTACTCCCTTGTTGTATTAGGTGCTTCAGGGTGTTTTTAATAATCTAATTCGTGGATAAGGAGGCTTAGGGGAGAGGTTTGGGCATTGTGATTCGGTTTGGCAGATTTACATTGTTTTTGTATTTCGATGATTTGGCGATGAAAAAATTATTTTCTAAAAAACATATAACTATAAAGTTGTAGATACCAGTGACACCTAGCAACTCGTAAAATCTCATGATTTGTTGATGAGTAGAACTCCGTTTATAGTTGTTTTAGTATATTATGTCCGAATTTCTGGGTAGATTCTGAAGCATGATTTCAAGTGCGAACTAGGCCTTTTAAATAGTATAATTAAAATGGGATTTCTACATGAAAGTTGTAGGTATTGTTCTGTAGTTTTTCAAAATGTATTTATTTATGGCCATAACCTTTGTAGATTTAAAGATACAAAAATGTGAAGCAGCAATGCTATTTATAGTCGAGAGTGATGTTCCTTGTTGTTGCGTGTGTTGAGTTGGGCCCCTATAAGCTTGTTATTTACTGTATTATATGCATGTTTAGGTGTGTATGCTGATGTTTTGCTTGTGAATAGGTGGTGGTGCTTCGGATTGTGTTTAACATCGTCTGTTCTTGGTTAGAGACAAGTGAACTAACTGTGCTTTAACTTGTTATTTTTTTCTCCCTCCACCTTAAGAATTTATATCAACAATCAAGATAATTCTATATGCTGGACTGAGTATTTATTTAATTTGAATCATGTTTACTACTCTGAGCTTGTTAGGGTCAATTGGTATGCTCTTAACAAAAATAATTTTTATATATGGTCTCGTATGAAGTATATGGTTGAGATATTATTACTCTATTGTCTTCTCATATTTGCACTACATTTGTATTGCATTCGGATTTATGTCGCGAATCTATGGTTGAGACCGTACTGTTACAATATCGTATATTGTCGTAATACGATGCAGCTTCACATTTTGTTAGGTATGAAGGCAAGAATGTCATTGCATTGCATATGCACATCTTGTATTTTTGCTATGAGAAATATATACTCTATTGAAGTATCTTAGACAAGTGCTTGTTTCTCATGTAGTTTTGAAGATGTGGTTTACTTTTACCTATCAAGTTATAATTTTATGAACTTAAATGTTTAACTTTATTTCATTAAATGATTTTGTATATTTTTTATTTTAAATCATTGTCTAATAACCTTGTAGCTTAAATAACCCGTTAAAGCGGTTTACTTGCTGAGATTTGTTCTCACCCCCTTACAATCTTTTTAGGTACTTGTTGTGGCATGTTGTATGAGTGGATGGGATTAGCAACACTTGTGCACGTCATGATATCACTTAATATTTAAATGTTGTATTGTGGTTATAAAGTAATGACTTGATGGGCTAATAAACACTAGAGACGTTGATCTTGGTTTATCTCTTATACTGTTTGTATATGTTAATTTTGTTAGCTCATAATATTATATCTACATATTGCTTCTTCCACATGTTTTTTTTAAGTGAGATGGTGCTAAAATTTTATTGATTGGCATGGTTATACGGTTTTAGTGGCATCTCAGGCTTGTTGTAGTTCTTAGAGTGTTACAGCACTAACCGTGCCATAGTAGTGTTGTCGTGCCACGCCAGATAGGGTGGTGTGGCTCTTGCTAGGTTTATTTTTAAAATTAAAAAATAAAAATATTTTTACAATAATAAAAAATTCTCTATATTACTGCCTTCTATTTATTGCATCTATGTGTCCAACTGTCGTTGGTTCCAAGTAGGCTGAAAGTAGGCTGAAAATCATCCACCAAGTGTATTCTGTAGTGATTTAATTGTCCGGCTCACTACTTGGATGGGGTAGAGGGGAGGTAGGGAAAGAGGAGAGAGGAGGTGAGCATTCTCCGTTGGGAGTATGTATATAACATTCGACAGGATTTTGGTAGAAAACTTTTAAATAGAGCTATAGTATAATTATAGTGTAACTATATTGTAACTATAGTATAGTTACAACATAACTTATATGTAACTTGTATATATTTAATCAAAAACTGCTCCTACCCACTTGGCTAGTGAGGCACGCTCCACACCCGAGGGCACAGGCTTCCAGCCTCTCACACAACGCGCTAAATATTTCTTCCCCTCCCTGAGCACAAATCTCAATGCGATCCAACGGTCTATGATGTGCTCTTAGGTGTCCCAATTTTTCAATGAGAGGGATAACTTCGATTGTAAGGAGGCGAAGTTGACGACCCGACTACAACCGTCGAAGGACGTTGCACCTTAGCGATCGCTACACCAACTCTAGGGGTTGTTCATGTTCTTGACGGAGCACGATCAACCTAACCACGAGCATATTTGTTCCTGCAAGCAATCAAGAACTAGAAAGAACAAAATGCACAAGCAACTCAATTGCGAATAAAAGATAAAAGCTCCAATATGAATCTGAATATGAAGGTAGGGTTCTGTCACGAGAAAACGGCGATCTAACTAACCACGCTTTTACCCGGCAAAGTAGCGACGCTAAACTTTGATCCAAACAAAACCCGAGAAATCCTGAAGGGGTAACTACATATTTAAGGAGTTGGGAGGACAACCAAGGGATCCCTAGGGTCATGCTCCACCAGGTTGGGGCGCAATCAACTTGGGCCCCACTTGGGCTAGGGTCCCAGATGAAGTTACAAGCCCATAAGCCCATTATAGGTGGCGTAACAGCTTGTTTCTATGATTGCTGCTAATTCATATGGAATTGCAAGGTGAGACTAGATCCGCTAGAAAGAGGACTCCAACATATTTCCATCAAGTACTCATGGGCCCAAAACGGAGCTCGTATGCAAATTTGGCGACCATTTGAACTTAGCACTGTGTCGGAAGGCCGAATTGGATTCTAGAAATTTGGCGGCTTGATCTCTATGTATTTGTGTTGACATATGATATGAGCAATGGTTATATCCACACATGTCATGGTCACATTAGTCTACAAATTAAAAGTTTTGGAAAAAAATGTTTGATAGTTGTACAGTAATTCCATTCTCAATTTTGTAACAGAGGGAGTAGTAAAAAAATAGGACTTAAAAAAAGATCAGACTCCGAGCACTTACCGATCACTAGTGATGGCCAGATGGGCCATGCTTAACAGGCCGGCCTGGGCATGGTGCTACAGTAACCATGCCGGCCCGGCCCGGCATGGTAGCTAGTGGGCCATGCCGTGTTTGGGCCGGCGCTTCAGGCCATGGGCCGGCACGGCACGGCCCAATCGCCCCATTATTTCTTCCATAATTTTTCTATTTTTCTCCTAATTTTTCTAATTTTTTTTCCACTATTTTTTTCCATTTTTTCCTATTTTTCATAATTTTCACTAATATTTTTCCTTCGGTTTTCTATTTTTCACTTTCTTTTCTTTTTTTCACCACACATTTTTCAAATTTTATGGGCTGACCGTGCCAACCGGCCGGCACCAGCCCACGTGCCTCGGCTGGACCCGTACCGACACAGCACGGCCTGTAGCCCCCGCGTATTATGTCTAGGTTGAGGCCCCGGCACATGGATCGGCATGGCACGGTCCGCTACAGGAGCCGGGCCTTAATGGACTGTGTCGTGCCGGGCCGTGCCAGACCATGTGTCCTACCGGGCCAGCCCGTAAGGACTGGTTGGCCACGTATACCGGTCACCATCAGGGGCGGAGCTAGAGAATTATGGAGGGGGGTGTGGCTTGTGGTCTAACGACAGAACAATAATGCAACTTAATAGCACCATAGCCATAATTTTAGCATGAATAGTTTAAAACAAGCAATATTTATGTACATCAACAATGAAGTAGCGGTAATAGTATATTCGTGCTTACCATTTATCAAAATACAGTAAGCGAATCCCACAATTATAACAACAAAAGATTGTCGGCGTCGGCAAAATACAATCCTTAACCACGAAATCTTCACTAAAAAAGAAATAAACCATTCATTGTAAGCAAACAATTTATATAATGTATCGTTGAAAAATTGAAAAGAGGTGCATTACCTTTTATAGATCAAATCTACGCCCTTTTCCTTCCATGTTCATGAAGCGATAAACCACAGCATCATTTGTAACTTTCTTTAATTCTTCTTTCTCCACATAGCAAATAAGTCTATTACTCAAGTGCGTATCACCCATGCGGTTACTAAGAGTTGTTTTCACAATCTTCATCCCCGAAAATATTCTCTCAACTGTTGCAGTAGCAATCGGCAATACCAGCACAAGTTTCAAAAGTCGATAAGCTAATGGATAACAAAGATTTTTTCTTGTCTCCACCATTCTTTGTGAAAGCTCACTGATAGTATTTATGTTGTGGAATCGATTGTCTTCTCTCACATCAGCAATGTAGAGGCCAAGGTGGTGGCTAAGATCTCTCAAATCTCTAAAGCTAAAATCATCAGGATATAATTTTGCTAGGTTTATCAAACTCTCCACATTAAAATCATGAAATGAATCTCTTGGATTGAAAACAGCTGAACAAACAAGCAATTGAGAGTTTGTCTCACTAAAGCGGCTATTAAGCTCTTGAACTAGCCAGTCTATAACCTCATTAAAACAATCCACTTCATAGTGATGCTTGTTTGTAATTCCAGATGCCTTTCTAGACTTTTTGGGATCAATATATGCATCTTCCATTTCTAACCTTGTAATATCATGCATCTCACAAAACTCATTTACTTCATCTAATAATTTGCCCCACCCATCTCTTCTAAGGTTACGCAAATGTAATCTAGTTGATGGCAAACACTTCATAGCATTCACAATATCTTGATCCTTGCGTTGCAATGCTAATGACAAAGTGTTTGTGATGGTTAATGTGGTCAATAAGAGATGCAAGTAAAAAACAAAGTCAAAAGATTGGAATTAGATTAGAAGATTTGATGCTTGGTCTCTATTTTTCCAATCTCTATCATCCTTTTCCACAAACTGTAGCACTTCAACAATTGTAGAAAACATGTCAACAAGACTTTTTAGAGTTTTATAATGGGAACTCCAACGAGTATCTCTAGGTCTTTGAAGACATTGCTCTTGATTTAACCCTCTCCCAGTTTCTAGCTGCCCACAACCTAAGGCCTTTGTCACTTTTTCATGATTGATATCCCTAATCATGTCCTTTCTCTTGGCTGATCCACCCACCACATTTAATAAGCTATGAATCATGGTTAAGAAATTGCTAATACCCTTATGTTTTCTCACAACAGCCACAATAACTAACTGAAGTTGGTGAGCAAAACAATGAACATAATATGCTGATCTACTTTCTCTCATAATTAATGATTGTAGCCCATTGAACTCACCTCGCATGTTGCTAGCACCATCATATCCTTGGCCTCTAACTTGCTTTAAGCTGAGCTTAAATTTTGCGAGTAGAGAATCAATAGATGACTTGAGACAGGAAGAAGAAGTTTCAGTCACATGCACAAGGCCAACAAACCTTTCTTTCACAATTCCACATTTGTCAACATACCTCAAGACCACAGTCATTTGTTCTTTACAAGAAACATCTCTTGACTTATCAACTAGCAAGCAAAACACATCATCACCAAGTTCTTCAAGAATAGATCGTAGAATTTCATTTGCAAAACACTCAACAATGTCTGTCTGAATTTCATGAGCCACCATACAACTATTACCTGCAAGACCCACTGCCTTCCCCAAATCTGGATCATGATCAGCTAAGCAATCAAAAACCTCCAAGAAATTCCCTTTATTCAAAGACTCCTTTAACTCGTCATGGCCACGAAAAGGCAATCCTTGCTTCAATAGAAGCCTAGCAGTATCAATGGATCCATTCAATCTGGTAAAATAAGCCCTCTTAGATGCTTCACTTTTCTTATGCAAAACAACATCTATGTGCTGATTTCTTTGTAACAAATCATCACACTTCTTCATAGCAATATAATGTGCTCCACCAACATTGCCAACATGCATCTTTAGCCGCTCTTTCCTGTGATAACCATTCCAACCCTCAACAACAAATGCTTTATATCATGCATCCTTCTTTTCTCTGAACAAGAAACAACAGAAACAATATGCTCTATCTTTTGATTCACTATATTCAAGCCAACCTCCAAATTCATCAAACCATTCCGGTTGAAATCTTCTTGGATTGTCTTTTTCCCCAATCTGTGTAGAGGGAAAAATGCACGGCGAGGTTGGCATGGCCCATTCTCCAAATATTTCCTCCTCACCTTCTCTCTATGATTTGGATGGTAAGAATCAATTTCCTTTCTTAAGCCTGAGTCATATTTGATCTCCTCTTCCCAATTAATATCTAGTGCTTTTCTTTTCAAAAACATTTCCATGTTTTTTCTAGCATCCACAAGAATATTTAAATTTTAGTTACTTTGAATGCTTTTATAAATATCATAGAAAGAACAAAAATATCATAACCCTAGAATCTGTACAAAGTACCAAGAGAAAAGACAGGAATTACAAAATTAAAATCATTGGATGGTCAAATAGATGGAAACTGAAACTCTGAAAGAATGAAGAATATTTGAAGTTGCTTACTTTGTTTGTAGAGAGAGGCGTGCTGAGTACGCTGCTGCTTGCTGCCTTACTGCGCTCCTGGTGGCTGCCTGGGCGCTAGCCGGTCACCGGTGCCGGGGTGCGCCCTGCAGCCCCTACTTGCGACGGCCAGCCACGGTCGTCAGCCCGCCTCAACGGAGATTCGGAGAAGCCGAGAAGGCGGAGCGACGAACGACAGAGAAGGCCGTGGGAGGGGAGGCGTGCAGTCGAAGCGACGGGCGAAGCGTGTAGTTGAAGCGTCCGTGAAGCCTGCTGCGTGCGATTGGGCGGCTGGCCAGGGTGCGTGCGTTGATGCTGCTGGCTGCTGCTGTTGGGCTGCCTATCGAAAGTTGCAAGCAGCTGTGGGCTCTTTCCAGTTGGGCTGTGGATACAGGTATTTGGGCTAGGGGGGTGTGAATACAGAAAAAACTTGTATACTATAAAGTATTTCGTATTTCGGTGTGGGTGCGGCCGCACCCAGTCAGCACAAGGATCCGCCCGTGATCACCATATATGGTGAACTATTTCTCAGTTAGCTCACTGCAAGCACAAAGGCCAAAGCGAACGCCACTCCAATGGATTACTCAACCTCTCTGCTCCGTCTCATCTTCCTCGCCCTCGGCGGCGCCCTTGTCGTCCTCGTCGTTCACTCGGCGTTCCGCCTTCCCGGTGACATCGACACGACGACAACCTCTCTGTTCGATGACGGCAGCTGCACCAGGTTCTCGCCATGGGCCTGCCGGCAAGGGCGGGGCGATCCGAGGTCAAAGCCGCCCACGCCGCGGCGGCCGTCGCACGAGTCCGACGTGCCGCGGCACCCGCTCGATCCGCTCACGGTGAGGGAGGTCAACCGCGCCCGCGAGCTCCTCCGCGCGCACCCACCGTTCTCGTCGGCGCCGTCGTCCCTGTTAGTGCACTCGCTCGAGCTCGACGAGCCCGACAAGCCCGTCGTCAAGAGCTGGCGGAAGGGCGCCGAACCGCTCCCCCCCCGCCGCGCCGTGGCCGTCGTCCGGTTTCGCGGCGAGTCCCACGTCCTCGCCGTCGACCTCGGCGAGGGCGGCGCGGTGACTCCTCTGCCTGTCCCTGCCTCCGGTTACCCGATGATGAACATGGACGAGCAGACCAGCCTCAGCTTCGCGCCGTTCAAGGACGCGGCGTTCAACGCCAGCCTCCGCCGCCGCGGCGTCCGGGTCTCCGACGTCGCCTGCCTGCCCATCTCCCTCGGCTGGTACGGCCCGGCGGAGGAGAACCGCCGGCTCATCAAGAGCCAATGCTTCTCCACCGAGGGCACCGCCAACTTCTACATGCGCCCCATTGAGGGCCTCACCGTGCTGGTCGACATGGACACGGCGGAGGTCCTCCACGTCTCCGACCGCGGCGCCGGCATCCCCATCCCCGCTGCCTCGAACACCGACTACCGGCACGGACACTCGATGCCTTCGTCCCAGGGGCTCGGGTTCCAGAAGGTTCGTGCGCCGTCGATGGAGCCGCCGGCCGGCGCTCCGGGATTCGAGCTGGTCGACGGGCACACGGTGCGGTGGGGCGGGTGGGAGTTCCACCTCAAGCCCGACGCGCGCGCCGGCATGGTGGTGTCGCGGGCGCGGGTGCAGGATCCGGCCACGGGCGAGCACCGCGACGTGATCTACAAGGGCATGGCGTCGGAGCTGTTCGTGCCGTACATGGACCCGACGGAGGCGTGGTACTTCAAGACGTACATGGACGCCGGCGAGTACGGCTTCGGGCTGCAGGCCATGCCGCTCGTGCCGCTCAACGACTGCCCGCGCCACGCACGCTACCTCGACGCCGTCTTCGTCGCCGCCGATGGCCGTCCCTACGTGCGCGAGAACATGATCTGCGTCTTCGAGCGCTACGCCGGCGACATCGCGTGGCGACACTCCGAGAGCCCCATCACCGGCATGGACGTAAGTGCACCCGTACTACCCCTTCCTTTGCTTTATTGATTTTTTTTTCTGGCTGCTTGGCGCCAACGTTGCAGGTCATACTGCTACCTCGATTTGCATGATTTTTATTGTTTTATCTTTAATCACTAATCGCAAATACTCCCTTTAGTCAATAGTATTTGGCGTTAGTCCCAACGTCTAGACGGAGTAATTTTTAGATGGCAAAGAATACATAAATGCAAATTTCATACTTATGTTTTTTCTATACTCCTCCGTTTAAAAATATAAGATATTCTTATTTTTCACAAAGTTAACATTTAAAAATTATGACTAATAATTAAACTAAAAATATATATGTTTAATATTATATGTGCAGTACCACTGAATTTGTATTTGATAATATTTTCATACGATATTAATTGTATGTTTGTTGATGATATATTATAAAAGAAACTAATAATCGAAGTATAATGTTAGAGACCATGTAAAAAAACTAATACGGAAGGAGTACACACTTTGTTAATTTACAATCTTGGTGGATGTCTACAAATTCTTTATAAAAAAGGCAAGTAGTTAAAATTTGCAGATGAATAGTATATTTTGTGATAAGTATTTATAGACATAGGTAGTACTACTACGTAGGCTAGGCTAGGATTGACGTGGCATGATGACAACCTTAGATGTTTCTTACTATTTGGATACTTGGAAAAGTTGGCGGTTTTGACAGAGATTGGTGATGGATATTTTTCAACTTTAGGAGAATATAGAATATCGTTCACATATACCGTCAACAAGGACTCGACAAATTTCCAATCGATCCTGATTCAAGCTTTATTTCAAGGTCGAACCAGAAAAGATAAAGAGATATCACCATCAAAATGTGGACGATATGCATAGATATACCTCATATTTAGGAGTTTATATATGTGACAATATTTTTTCTATTTGTCAATCTCTGGTTTTTTCTTATTTGCTCGTAGTTACATAGACATGTACAAAGCATAATTACCTTGCAAATCACTAGTACTACTAATATCAAATAAATTTTACTGGATGGAGTAAAAATCAGCAACTTTATTATAAAGTCACTCTAACAGTAGCTCTTAGTTTGCTTTGTTTTTTTATTTCCTCATTGAGATTGATGGGCCTTTTGTCCTTAACTTCAGTATAGTTTTCTTGTTTTATATGGTCAAGTACGTACTTGTGTACTACTTCGAGTAAAAGTTTTTAATTATAAGGGGAAATTCAAAACCCCTCCTGCAACTCGCGTTTCTAGTCTCCCTCTACAACTTAACTTCAAAGATAAACCCCTAAACCCCGTACAGGTTAATTTCTCTTCGAATTTTTCCATATTATGTTTTTATCAATTTCTCCTTGTTCTTTCAATTTCTCATTTCAATTTCTCGCACTCCATGGACCTCCGGTCAGATCAATTTTTTGTTAGCACATCCTCTTTTGCCGCGTTGCCGGAGATGAAATACAGATCGTTTCCTTCTCTAAATTCTCTCTATAGTATATAATCGTCATGTTTTACTCGTAGAATTAGAGAGCTAGGCCATTTGTACCTTTGACGAGGTGATATGGGTTGCTATTGTCCCGTCAAGATAGAGGCCTACAGGACATGAGAAATTAAAAAGAACGACAAGAAATCAAGGAAAAAGAGGATGTGGAGGAAGTTAGAAAGGAAATTGACTCATAGAAGGGTTTATATACAAAATTAAGTTGTAGGATGAAGAATAGAAATAAAGTGACCTATAGAGGGGTGTTTGGATTTTTCCCCTTAATTAATTGTAAGTTAAAACATTGCCCTTGTTTCAAACATGTGACCTGCGGGGGCCGTGGGGCGGAGAGGAAGTGAGCTGTTGATGTTCGTCTAATAATTGAGAAAGTCATTGTTAGGAAAAAAACAACCACTTGAGCACTTATTGTCCCAAATACAAGATACGGAATTTGAACCGTTTCCCGAAAAATTCCTGCACCGCAGATGAGACGAAACTGTTAGGTACAGTGTGAGAAGACACACCTCATATATACTCCTCAGTTTCAAAATGAGTTAATTTATATAGTTCACTCTTTATTTTAAAATAAATTAATTACTATTCTATTATGTACCTCGCTTCATAAACTGATAAATTTTATCTATTTAATATATTTTACCTGCTAACTCACTAATACTATTTTTTTATTAATGAAAAACACATGGATTATTCTCTCTTTTTATTAGAGCAGGAAAGAGGGAGCTTGTGAGAAGTGGATGTAGCTATCGATCAGTCCAGCCATGGCACAGACTCTGCTCTGCTCTGTTTGTTTGCCTATGTAGCGATACTGATACGTGTAACACTTTGCTTTGTCTGTGATTTGTGTCGTTGCGGTGGCGGTGCATGCAGATAAGGGAGTCGCGACCGAAGGTGACGCTGGTGGCCCGCATGGCGGCGTCGGTGGCCAACTACGACTACATCGTCGACTGGGAGTTCCAGATGGACGGCCTCGTTCGCATCAAGGTACGTACCTCACCGGTGTTCTGCCTAGCTCATCTTCTCCGGCACCGCGTGTGCGTGCCAGCTCAACACACACAGATGCACGTACGCATATATTCGACGGATACCCCGCGCGTTTTAACGGAACTTTAGAACTCCTTTAACCAGAAATATTGATCTCAAACGGTTAATATGTTATACACAATTCGATCTAATGATAACAAGAAATACTAATCTCTAATGGTTAATATGTTATATTGACACTCCGGTCCGATGACTGACATAGTTTGGTGGCGTAGCTAAATATGAGGGTTTCTTTATAATACTTAATGTTATAATGTTACAGTGGATTATAACTATATAGATATACAGAAATTATCTATAGAAATAGCGGGTGAAAAAAAGTTCACGCACTTACTTAACCCATCTCTAACCCAAGTATCATCTCCTAGCGCTTATATATATCAATGTATTGGGAAAAGTTTCAAATATAAGGAACCGTTAATCGTAGGTGCTTCATCGATCATTGATGGTTTAGGATTAGCATCATGTCTCATCTACCTTACAAAACAAGATAAAATGCTTAGTTTTGCATGGGCATCCTTTAACTACATTTGACATTGTTAAAATATTTGTAGGCAGTGACGAGCACAGTGAAAATAATTCAGGATTTAAATTCTTTACATGCCATTTAAATAGTTAAAAAGTTAAGTTTTTCCACATCAGAAATTATGGTGTCGTATATCCTCAGCAGATGAAAAATGATAAATTTAATGCATAAATGGAGAAACTCAGCCAAGAAAATTGGTGTACATCAATCATTTTCACATGCTGATTTTATTTGATCTTACATGTTTACCAACTATATGAGTAGCACCTTGATCCATGTTTTCAGACTTTCTCTATTATCATTTACGATTATTTGACATAAAGAAACAAAGCACGTGCACTCGTGTTCCTATTTCTAAAATCCATCTCCTAAAGGACAGCATCAGAGCGAGACAAGGAGATCACCTACTCAAAACAATCTGAACAATAATCAAGCAGTTAAAACTATATTAACAATAATCACCAGTCATTAGCATTGTTAACTATTCAAACAAAGTACAGTGGTGGAGCATCATATCGTCGTCTTTCTACCCACTTGTCCACTAGCTGGTGTCGGCTTCACCTTGAGATCGAAGACACTGCACTGCTAGCGTTTCTTTCCACCTTTTAAAATGTACTCCCTCTATTTCAGATTAAATAGTTATTTTTATAACTCAAACTTTATTCTAAAATATAACTATTTTTATTTTAATTTTTAGTTTTTTTAAACAACATAAAAATAGTTATATTTTTAGATGAAAGGGATATACTACTAGCTACTAGATGCAGGCAGATTCTCCCTAGGGGCGAAAGATTCGTGCTAGGGATCTTTCACATCGTACGATGCACAAGTCAGCTTGATATCTCAGTTTTGATATGCCAACCACTTGCGTGCACAATTTGTCACTACAAAATGGGTGTCGCTGTTTGCCCTTTTGATTAAAAACATGGGTGACGTTTTCATCACTCTGATGTGTAGAAACAGTCGGCCAATGGGTGCCAGTGTGCAAAGTATCAGTCCACATCATTTAGGACCGTATGGTAGCACGAAACTATATATAATACCTCCATCTTTCCTGCATGATTGCACATCACTGTTCTTTTTGTTGTGTAGAACAAACAATTTGATGGATGGGAAATTCATACTCTTCTTTTTGTTGGTTAGGATAAACAATCCGCGTAACCTCGTTGTTCCAATTTGTGAAAAATGTGATAGTATTTATTAAGACTTCGTTCGGTACAGTGATGACTATGGTAATCTTGTTCAATCGAAAGATTTTTAAGATATCCCAGTGTCTGGCAAACTAAATTCCTTTTAATATGTGTTGCAAATGATAATATTATTACATTTTGAAAACCTGAAAGAGTTGAGTAAGACTGACAGTTAGATAACATATTTTCTCTAACCTTAATTTAATCTAAAAAACGAAGCTATAATGGCTATATATTTTAATTTTGGCAACAACTTAAAATAAGCGCAACACAATATACCCTCTCCGTTCCTATATATATGGCACAAGATACTATTCATATTTAATCTTTAACCGCTCGTTATTTTTAAAAAAAAATCATAAACACTTGATATGATACCATATTATTGAAGTGTGTTACCTCCTAAATATAGACACCAAACTTTTGTATATCTAAGCTAACCATTCAAAAATTATTAGCAGTTAAAGCTTGAACCGCACTGGTCAATGGTGAGGAATGGAGGTAGTAGTAGCAATTTAGCCACCAACTAAACCTGATTCTGAGTGTGCAAAGTTCAGTTTTATAATACTACTAAACTAGGTGTCTAGCTTACTCCTTGCGCAATGGCTGTCACTGCAGGTTGGCCTCAGTGGGATCCTCATGGTAAAAGGCACGGAATACTCTCATATGAACCAGGTCCATCGGAATGAGGACATGTACGGCACCCTCCTCTCCGAGAACGTCATCGGCGTCATCCACGACCACTTCATCACGTTCCGTCTCGACATGGACATCGACGGCGCCAACAACTCCTTCGTGAAGGTGGAGATGGCACGGCAGAACACCGCTGCCGGCGAGTCCCCCCGGAAGAGCTACCTAAAGACTACCCGGCACGTTGCAAGGACGGAGAAAGACGCCCAGGTCTGCCTGAAGCTGTATGAGCCATCAGAGTTCCACATTGTCAACCCTACGAAGAAGACACGGGTTGGGAACCCTGTTGGCTATAAGGTTGTCCCAGCTGGAACTGCAGCTAGCTTGTTGGATCCAGAGGACCCACCTCAGAAGAGGGGTGCATTCACAAATAATCAGGTGAGACATAGACCACTTATCCCTAGTATCAAATTCAGATGGCACAGTCGGTTTTTTTTATAAAAAAAAATAATCAGATAGCATAGTGTATAAGGTGGAAACTAAATGAACAAATTACTGCAAATTGTCATACACGCATAAATGTTTATGGACAGAGATGAGTATATGTCTCATTTGGGGCTTTGATTTCGAAAGGAATATAATTCATGAAGAAATTTCATAGGGTTTTGGCATTTTGTGTAAAAGTTATTTCATAATTGCTCTTAATTAACTCCATGCATTTCAAACATGGACACCATACATAATAAAATTACTAGAACTTACTTAGGGGCAATAAGGAAAAAAGTGCACAATCTATCAATCATACATAAAAGAAGCTATATTTGGTTATAAATTTGGTTTACTTTTGGACCACAGATTTGGGTGACACCCTACAACAAAACAGAGGAATGGGCCGGTGGCCTATTCGTCTACCAGAGCAAAGGGGAGGACACACTAGCTACTTGGTCCGAAAGGTAAACAATCAGCTCCTGTAACCAATTCAACTAAAGATCACACTAATCGTGTGGTCTACGTGGGCGAGCAGGGACCGTCCGATCGAGAACAAGGACCTGGTGGTGTGGTACACGCTGGGGTTCCACCACGTCCCGTGCCAGGAGGACTTCCCCATCATGCCCACTGTATCCTCCAGCTTCGACCTCAAGCCGGTCAACTTTTTTGAGAGCAACCCTATCCTTAGGCAGCGTCCCACCCAGGAGAACAACCTACCGGTCTGTGCTGCTGCCGCTACGACTGCCGCCTGAGACAATGGTGCATCACTGACATGCATGATCGGTAATTGATATAATGCTCCAGTGAAAGGATGTTGTTCATGGTGTAAGGATGTTTCGGTACATCTACGAATTTAATTTGGAGCTAGCCATGGCTGCCTATGTATGTAACTATTAAAACTATATATGCATGACCGGATGTATGTGTCATGCTGTAGTGGTATGATGAACATATTATATAATTGAGAACTTCAGATGAGCTAGTGGCTTCGGGCTGAAATCAAGTTTCTATTGGAACTACCATATGTACTGAGATGCTTGGAATCCATGGTCCCATTAGTTCTTTACTATTAGGGAAAAAAAAGTGCACGTTTCAATCCTAGGCTCTCTCCCAACAAGTCCACATAATAGTCCACGTTTCAGACCTCAACTATCTCTATCTCAGTCACCTGAAAACTGCAAAAATTTTAATCAAATTTTGTGGCCATCCGTTTTGGCATCAAGATTCTTGCTGGATTTAGGCTTTGCTCTCTGTTTTGTTGGAACTGGTACCGAAGTGGACCCTTTTTTGGGCCTTTTGTGACAGCCCATCGCTGTTCAAAATTTTATTATTTCTATAGATCCTCTTGCCTCACACACGGAGAGATAGTTTGAGGAGTTATCGGCCAATCGATTTCGTGAGGGAGAGAGGAGGAGAGAGATGGAGGTGGATGACAATGGCCTTGGACTTGCTGTCTGCGAGGGCTTGCTCTGTCTGAAGTGTCCACTAGTGTCTTCCCTCCGGTCACCAGCAGTCGTCAAGCCCTCCAGGTACCATGACGATGCACCACTGATGTACGGCGAGGCGATTTTTCTTAGAGACCAGTGTCCGCAAGGGTCGCGCCTTGGCTGATGTGTGCACCGGCACATCCCGATCTGTCGCCGTGTGTGTCCATCGTGGTGTTGGTGTCTGCTTCGCCAAGTGCTGCCTGTCACTTGCGTCTTGGTACTTTTGCTGAGGTGATGTATCTAGTGACGATTTCCCTATTGGATCTGGTGGTAATGTGTTGCAATGCTATGAATTTTGATTTGCATGTCTTTGATTGTTTTGCTTGGTACTCTTTTTCACTTTTTTTGCATGCTCGTGTACTTACCTCAGATTGAGTTAGACTTCTTGAATTTTTTTAGGCCCTGAACGAGTTGCTGATTGAAGCATTGATTAGGCTAGCCAAAATGCTTTTAGGTCGCTGGTCCTGATTTTCATAGGACATGTATTTAAGATGCAATTGTTAGATATTCTAGAATTATTATCACGTGTAATTGGAGATAAGACCAGATGTGCCACGGCTGGGTTTAGATTGCAGATAGAATTTATCTCTTGTAAATAGGAGTTCGGCTAGGAGTCCAGCCGAGCCCAGCCGGCCATCTAGGTCATATATATATTGTACTTCTGCGCCGTTTTGTTTTGTGCCAATATATCAACATGCACCGTCACACCGCCGACGTTCTTCCTCTTTGCGCTTCTGATTTTACATGGTATCAGGGCACCCAACAATGACTAGCTCTTCCTTCGCTATCTCCAACCCGTTCTTTGGCTTCCAAATCTCTAAGAAGCTTACAAAGAACAACTATGCGTTGTGGTCGGCACAGATTCTCACGGTCCTACGATGGTCGCGCCTTGAGGGGCATATCACCGGCATGTCCCAGCCCCCGGCTACTGAGATCGATTATAAAAAAGGAGACAAGGTGACAAAGATCACCAACCCGGAGTATGAATCATGGTTCTTCGAGGATCAACAAGTCCTTGGATTTATCTTCGCCTCTCTATCAAGGGAAATCCTTGCCCATATCACCACCGCAAGGACGGCGGTGCAAGCATGGCGAGAAATTCAGGAGATGTTTGCATCGTGAACCCGTGCACGCACAATCAACGTGCGACTTGCACTAACTACAACCAAGAAAGGTAACTCAACTATCTCAGAATATTTCAGTAAGATGAGATCGTTTGGAGATGAGATTGCAACATCCGGCAAGCCACTAGATGATGAGGATCTGGTGGCGTTCATCCTCAATGGACTCGATGATGACTTCGAGCTTGTGGTCTCCGCACTTGTGGCGAGGGCCGAGCCACTCACTCTTGCGGAGGTCTACTCCCAACTTCTCAACTTCGAGAATAGACAGGCACTTTGTCAAGCAGGCCACTGCTCCGTGAACACCGCAAATCGCAGTGGGCGCAATGGCCCTCTTCACATGGCTCTAGATGTGGCCATGGCAACCGTGGCTGCGGAGGTTCTAGAAGGGGTCGCGGCAGCAGTCAGCAGTGACAAAACTCCAATGGCACCTGTCCAATCTGTCAGGTGTGCTTCAAGAGGGGTCATGTGGCCTCTGATTGCTGGCACCGATTTGATGAAGACTATGTGCCATAGGAGAGGCATGTAGTTGCAGCAGCGTCGGCATCACATGCATAGGGAGTTGATACCAACTGGTATCTTGACATAGGAGCCACAGATCATCTCACCAATGATTTGGACAAGTTGAGCGTCTGGGAACAGTACAAGGGGAACGACAAGATCCATACTACAAACGGAGCAGGTATGGAAATAAAACACGTGGGTCATTCAGTTATTCATACCCCTAGTCGTCCTTTATATCTAAAAAATATTCTCCATGTGCCGCAAGCCACCAAAAATTTGGTCTCTGCTTGTCGCCTTGCAGCTGATAATTATGCTTTTCTTGAGATTCACTCTATGTATTTTTTGATCAAGGATCGTGCAACGAGGACCACAATTCTTAGGGGACGATGTCGCAGAGGTCTGTGTCCACTTCCAACATCTCCAAAGAAGCAAGCTTTTGTGGCCACACCTTCGTTTTCCTGATGGCATAGTCGTCTAGGCCACCCCTCCACTCCAATTGTTGCAAAAGTTATAACACCAATAGTTTGCCATGTCTACCTAAGTCTAATAAAGAGTCTGTTTGTGATGCCTGTCAACAGGCTAAGAGTCATCAGTTGCCATACTCTAAATCCTCCAGTGTGTTTAGTCATCCTTTAGAACTAGTTTTCTCAGATGTTTGGGGTCATGCTTCTAGTTCTTTAGGAGCAAAGAACTATTATGTTAGTTTCATTGATGATTGTAGTAAATTTACTTGGGTTTATTTCCTCAAACATAAGTCTAAAGTCTTTCAGAAATTCCATGAGTTTCAAAGTCTTGTTGAACGGCTCTTTGATCGCAAAATCATTAGCTTGCAAACTGATTGGGGTAGAGAATATCAGAAGTTGCACACATTTTTTGCTAAAGTGGGTATATCTCACCATGTGTCTTGTCCCCATACACATCAACAGAATGGCTCCGCAGAACGGAAACATCGTCACATCATAGAGGTTGGCCTAGCACTCCTTGCCCATGCCTCCATGCCACTAAAATTTTGGGATGAAGCTTTTTCTGCCACTGCATATCTTATTAACCGAACACCTAGTCGTGTCATCCAACTCCAAACTTCCCTTGAACGTTAATCAAAAACCAAGTTATTCTTCCTTTGAATTTTTGGATGTGCCTGTTGGCCAAACCTCTGACCATACAACACCCATAAGCTTCAATTTCGCTCCAAACAATGTGTCTTCCTCGGATATAGTACCCTTCACAAAGGATTTAAGTGCCTTGATGTTGCTTCTGGCCGAGTTTATATTTCTCGTGATGTTGTTTTTGATGAAACTGTCTTCCCTTTCTCTCAACTCCATCCAAATGCCAGTGCATGATTGAGATATGAAATCTCTCTCCTTTCTTCTACTCTCCATCCAGATACTTTTGATCAAGGGGGAGAACAACTGACTGATCACGTGTCTATTTCTAATATGCCTACTAATATTTTTAATGAAGAAAGTGCAGAAATTAGGGATCCTGCCGGGTGGATGAAGCTGCAACAGAAGATTGCCCTAGATTTGCCTCAGACTCTGAGCCAGATTTGCCTCGGGATCGGTGCGCAACAGCACCTGCAGTGCTGATAGGCAGTACTCCAATGATCCCCAGTATAGCGCGCCAATCTGGGGATGCCACACGTGCAGTGGGAGACGTCTCTCCCTCTCATCAGACTGAGGAGCCGAGCGCTCTAGGACCCGAGGCAAAGCGTAACCAGTCGCCGTCTGACACGTCCACAGCCCAGGAGTCCAGACCCACAAGTGAGGTCGCGCGTGGCCAGTCTCCGGGCACCACGTTGATAGATCACCAGATAGCACTCACAGAGGATCCTGCTATCGGGTACAACCTGGAACCAGAGATGAGATCCTCTGTGGAGATGGGATCTATCGATGTTTTAAATCGGCAATAAGAATATGGGGCTACTTGTGAAACCTAAACTTCATGGATTGCAAAGGAACACGAAACGATTTATCCTGATTCAAGCCCTCGAGGTGAGGTAATACCCTACTTCCAGCTGTTGTATATTGTTTTTGAGGTTTCTCTGGTGAGATTGTGATATGCCCTCAGGGCCCTGCCTCCCCTTACATACCGGGGGACAAGGTTACAGAGTAGGAATTCCAGTTGGACTCCGACCAAGAGATTTCCTTCTAGGAATACAACGTGCCCAACTAGGACTATATCATTTTCTCGTCGCACAAAGTAATGTATGCCGAGTCCTATTGTATGCCTAATTACAAGGTTAGGTCCATACTCTGTCCGAGTGGCCCTAATACTTCCCATGAGGTACCCGGGGCCCATGGCCTCCACAGGATCCTCTGCGGGCATGACAAGGCCACACACACATCTGCGAAGTGGCATCCGAAAGGAGAAGGTATATACTGACGGAACGGTTAAATATGGTTATTTTACGTCTACAAGAGAACCACAGAGTCTAGAAGAAGCTCTGAAGGACAAATGGTGGAAGGAGGCTATGGACGTAGAATATTTGGCTTTGATGAGAAACAAGACATGGCACCTGGTTCTGCCTCAGAAATGAATTAATGTCATAGATTGTAAATGGGTATATAAAGTCAAGAGGAAAGCAGATGGCAGCTTAGACAGATATAAAGCAAGATTGGTTGCAAAGGGCTTCAAACAAAGGTACGGAATAGATTATGAAGATACGTTTAGTCCTATTGTTAAGGCAGCTACTATTAGAGTTGTTCTTTCTATTGCCGTATCAAAAGGATGGAGCCTTTGCCATCTAGATGTACAGAATGCCTTTCTCCATGGTGTTTTAGAAGAAGAAGTTTATATGAGACAGCCACCAGGGTATGAGAAATCCTCTTCACCCAACTTTATATGCAAGCGGGATAAAGCTTTATATGGTCTTAAACAAGCACCTAGGGCTTGGTATTCTAGACTGAGTACTAAATTGCTTGAGCTCAGTTTTAAGTCATCCAAGGCAGATACATCACTGTTCTTTCATCATAAGGGTGGTGTCACTATTTTTGTCTTGATTTATGTTGATGATATAATTGTAGCTAGTTCAGTACAAAGTGCAACTACAGGGTTACTGAAAGAGTTAAATAAAGAATTTGCTCTCAAGGATCTAGGTGATTTGCATTATTTTCTTGGCATTGAAGTGAACAAGATCGGTGGTGGAATAGTAATGACACAGGAAAAATATGCTAATGATGTGCTTTGTCCTGTTGGGATGCATGACTGTAAACCAATGAATACTCCACTATCTAGTTCTGATAAGCTATCACTGTATGAGGGCACTTCACTTGGACAAAGAGATGCTACTCAATATAGGAGTGTGGTTGAGGCGCTTCAATATCTAACTCTGACCAGGCCTAATATTTCCTTTGTGGTAAACAAGGTATGTCAGTTTCTACATGCACCTACCACTGTACATTGGGCGGCAGTTAAGAGGATTTTGAGATATATCAAGTATATAGTTAAACTGGGACTTAAAATCAGAAAGTCAACATTTATGCTTGTTAGTGGTTTCTCTGATGCAGATTGGGCTGGCTGTTTGGATGATCGCCGATCAACAGGTGGATTTGCTGTATTTTTGGGGCCTAATTTTGTTTCTTGGACTGCTAGAAAATAAGCAACAGTTTCCAGGTCTAGCACGAAAGCAGAGTACAAGGCATTGGCTAATGCAACAGTAGAAATTATGTGGATTTAGACCTTACTACAGGAACTAGGAATTTCAACTCCACGAGTTGCAAAGTTATGGTGTGATAATATGGGAGCTAAGTATCTCTCAGCTAATCATGTCTTCCATGCTAGAACAAAACATATCGAGGTAGATTATCATTTTGTCAAAGAAAGGGTGGCAAACAAATTGCTAGAGATTGAGTATATATCTTCGAAGGATCATGTAGCAGATGGACTTACAAATGCACTAGCTGTTCGTCCTTTTGAGATATTCAAGCACAACCTAAACCTAAAAGGCTTAGATTGAGGGGGAGTGTTAGATATTCTAGAATAATTATCATGTGTAATTGGAGATAAGACCAGATGTGCCACGGCTGGGTTTAGATTGCAGATAGAATTTATCTCTTGTAAATAGGAGTTCAGCTAGGAGTCCAGCCGAGCCCAGCTGGCCATCCAGGTCATATATATACTGTACTTCTGCACTGTTTTGTTTTGTGCCAATATATCGACACGCATCGTCGCACCGTCGACGTTCTTCCTCTTTGCGCTTCTGATTTTACAGCAATAGGATGTGATTTTACCACTGCTGTGTTATCTTTGTAATGCAACAGGGGTGAGAGATGTTGTGGCTTGTAGTGGTTGGACCGATGATTTTTCCGTTGATGTATGGATTATCTCTGATTTAAGAAATGCCCCTGTGTGTGATATGCATGTTTTTGAATTTCTCTAAACATTATAATCCATTGGTTCATGCCCTGGGGTTATCTGAACATATGAAATTCCCGCACGTGTGAAAAATCATTACATTCTGGGCATGATTTTTAGAGGTGCCCTATTAATCTCTGCTTCCGTTCCTCCACCTTTGGTAGTCTATCTGGTCCAGTTACTGCTAGATCTCATCAAGGTGTTTGTGTGCGCCTAATAGTGGCAGATCGAAGAATGGTTGAGCTTAGTAGCTCTGGGATGGCAGGCCAGTTCTAGATCCATGAGTTATATGTGCAGATACAGTGTGTGTCATGTGCAAGGATGTTGGACACAGGAATACGGCGTAGATTGTATTTGAAACTGGTTAAAGGATGTGGCCCTGGACCTTGATGGCGTGGGAAGCCGTGATCGGCGCCGCGCAGAGAAGGCAGGACTCAAACTCGGAATAACTCAAAACCTTCCTAGAACTGATCACCAAACTTTGGTTATATAATGCACGAGTCGGCTAACTAAGTCACAAATTAATTGGAACTAAGTAAGAGATAAAAACTGAATTTATCTAAAGGATAACAATGGAGCTACTCTTGCACCACCAATGCGTCCGATTCTCCTGTGTTGTTACAGCGGCGGCGGCGTTGATAATGACGTCCCCACATGACATCTCTCCCCATGGACAAGCAGCTCATCCACGAGCTGAAATGCTAGAAATGAGTCGTGAAACTCTTCGAGCGGAACCCATGAAGCCTCTGACGCCAACTGCCCTTTCCAATGAGCGAGTAACTCGTGACGTCCACGAGCTACCCTGCTCTTGACGACCTGCGCCGGTTCCACACAAGCTCTGCCATATCGGATGGGAGGAAGTGGTGGTGCACTTGCTGGCGGCTCTCCATGAAATGGTTTGAGGAGGCCTACGTGAAAGACATTGTGGAGGCGGGCACCCGCCGGAAACTGGAGCCAGTATGCCACCGATCCAACCCGGTACAGAATCTGGTATGGGCCAAAGTACTTTGGTCCCAGATTGCCACGGCCGCGGATGTTCAGCGACGCCGTCGGCCGATGGATAAGTCATAACCACACCTACTGGCCGGACGAAAATTCGACGTCACAGTGATTGTGGTCGTAGGCCTGCTTGTACTGCTGCTGTGCTTGCTCCAGCCGGTCCTTGATCTCGACGAGGAATTCATCCCGTTCCTGCATGGACACGAGTCGCGCCCGTTCATAGGAGCGAATGGCCGGAGGATCCCTGCCATAGACCACTCGGAACGGCGAAGTGTGAAGAGACGCTTGGAACGCCGTGTTGTAGCGGAATTCCGTCCATGGTAGCCAGCGCAGCCACTGTCGAGGGCGGTCGCCGGTGAGCCACCGGAGATACATGGTTATGATTTTGTTGGTGACCTCTGACTGGCCGTCCGACTGTGGATGAAAGGCGGACGAGAAGTGCAGCTGTATGCCCGCCAATCGGAATAGCTCGCCCCAGAATGTGCTAGTGAACACTGGGTCTCGGTCACTGACGATGGACGCCGATAGTCCGTGGAGGCGCACGATATCGGTGAAGAAGGCACGCGCCACCGTTGTCACCTTGTATGGGTGCGCCAAAGGAATGAAGTGCGCGTACTTGCAGAAGCGATCCACCATTGTGAGGATCACTGTCTTGCCGTTTACGCGAGGCAATACCTCTACAAAATCCATCGCAATGTCGGCCCACACCGCGGACGGCACCTGGAGGGCTGAAGCAACCCGGCCGGCTGTAGATGTTCCACCTTGTTACGTTGGCATTCTGTGCAGGAGCGGATGAAATCCTGCACCACCTGGCGATCTTGCGTGATGTGGAAGTCGGTGCGGAGGCGGTGGAGTGTCTTCTGCACTCCTTCGTGTCCCATGCCGTTTGCGAGGGCGAGGATGTCCGGGAGAAGGGCGACGAGGCAAAAACAAAGATCCTGCCATTGTACGTGATGAGGTCGTCCTTGGCTGCCCACTGCATCGGCTTGGTCCCTGCAGGCACGGCCGTCCAGAGTGATGACAAGTCGCCCAAGGCGGCGATCTCACGCCGCAGCTCATCGAAGAGGCTGGAGCGTGGGGTGGAGCTGAGAAGTGTGCACGGTTCTGTCTTGTGTTCATCGTGGCGCGACAAGGCGTCTGGCACGACGTTCGTCGCGCCTGGTTTGTACTCCACGGCAAAATCAAACCCGAGGAGCTTGCTAGCCCACTGGTGTTGGGGAACCATGGATAATCGTTGGTCGAGGAGGAACCGGAGGTGTAGTGATCCATACGGACCACGAACCGGCGTCCCCATAGGTACGCGCGCCAGTGGCGAACGGCGTGGACGAGGCCAATCAATTCTCATTCATAGGCAGCGAGCTTGGCGTGGCGCGGGGCGATAGGCTTGCTGAAGAACGCCACCGGCCCGCCGCCCTGGTGAAGCACCAAGCCGAACCCGGCGCCTGAGGCGTCGCATTCAACGATGATGTCCTTGTTGAAGTCCGGAAGTTGAAGTACCGGGGCGGCTGTGAGGGCGTGTTGAAGCGCCTGAAACGTCTGCGTGGCCTCCTCAGCCCATCGGAAGCCGTCCTTACGAAGAAGCGCCGTGAGCTGGGCGGCTATGATGCCGAAGTCGCGGATCAAGTGGCGGTAATAGCCCGCCAAGCCCAAGAAGCCCCGAACCGCGTGTGCCGATGAAGGTATCGGCCAGTTGAGGACGGCCTGGACCTTCTGCTTATCCATGGCCATGCTGTCCTTTGATATAACATGGCCGAGGTACGCAATGGCGGAGACGCCGAAGTCGCACTTCGATCGCTTGAGGAAGAGCTGGTGGTCCTGCAAGGTCTGTAGTACTGTGCGTACATGGCGGAGGTGTTCCGACCATGATGAACTATAGATAAGTATATCATAAAATAAAACGAGGACGAACCGCCGTAGACGTTCATCAGAGCCTGAAAGGTGGCCGGCGCATTCGTCAGGCCAAACGGCATGACCAGGAACTCAGAAAGGTCTTGGTGCGTGTGGAAAGCCGTCTTTTCCTCGTCGTCCGGGTGCATCAGTACTTGGTGATAGCCAGAGCGCATGTCGAGCTTGGTGAAGAACTTGGCGCCCCGCAATTCGTCGAGCAGCTCCTCCACCACTGGAATTGGGGACTTGTCTTTGACGGTCTTGCCGTTCAGGGCACGGTAGTCCACGCAGAAACGCCATGAGCCATCCTTCTTTTTTATGAGCAGGGCCGGTGAGGAGAACGCCAACGAGCTTGGCCGGATGACGCCGTGGCGCAACATCTCGTCGCACTGGCGCTCGAGCTCATCCTTCTGTATGTGCGCATAGCGGTAGGGGTGAACGGCAACTAGCGACACTCCGGGGAGGAGGCGGATGTGATGGCAGATGTGGCGCTCCGGCGGCAGGCCAAGTGGCTCGAGGAAGAGGTCGGCAAAGTCGTCCAGTAGGGCGTCCATGAGGTCGCCGGGCTGGCTGTCCAGAGTGGCCAGTCGTGGCGTCGTGGACGGGGCATCGAGGCCGGTCCAGACGACGCGCTGCCCTGCGCGGCCGGAGCAGAGGGACTGGCGAGCGAAGTCCCAGAGGACGAGACCCAACGTGCCCAGCCATCGCACGCCGAGGACCATGTCGTAGCCACCAAGCGGAAGGGCATAGCAGTCGATGACGAAAGGCTCCCCATGGATGGTGACGTGGAGATCCGGGTAGCGGCCCTGCGAGGCGAGTCGGTCCCCATTGGCGACGGCGACATTGATGCCTGCGCAAGGTTGGAGGTCCACTCCGGCCCAACGAGCGGCCTTCTTGGACAGGAAGTTATGAGTGGAGCCAGTATCGAGGAGGGTGACCAGCGGGGTGTCTCCGAGCATCGCCGGCACCTTGATCGTGTTGATGCGGGTGGCGCGCACGCCGGTGAGCGCATGCAGGGAACTCCCGGGTTCGTTGACAGTGGCCGACAAAGTTTCGGGTCGATCGTCCCCGTCATCCTCGGTGAAGCCCACCACTTCGATGATGAAGGCCCTCTTGCAGCGGTGCCCGGGGACATACTTATTATCACAGTTGTAGCAGAGACCATCTGTACGGCGCTGGGCCATCTCCGCCGGGGATAGCCGTTTGCGTGGGAGCATGGCCGCCAGTTTTTGCTTGCCCGTGTGCGCCGACGAGGATGAGTCCGCGGTGCTCGTGGGAGATGGAGTGGCCGACGATGTCCCGAGAGTGCGTGGCGCCGCGCGGCCGCTGCGGGTGGCCGCACTGTCTGTGGGTGCGAGCTGCAGGCGTTGGTCGTAGGCGCGTGCGAACATGATGGCATCGTCGAGGGATTGAGGCCGACAGAGCGCCACGTCCGTCTTCAGCGGATTGGCGAGGCCCGCCGTGAAGAGCTGCACTTGTTGCGTCTCGGAGAGCTCGGCGTCGCGGCAGGCAAGCGCCAAGAAGCGGTTGATGTACTCGTCGATTGTGCCGGTGCGGCGGAGTAGCACGAGTTCTCCGAGGGGTCTGTCTGTCATCGCGTGTGTGGACGAGCTGGACGAAACGACACCACGACGGAGCGCCGGCGTTGAGCTCGAGTCTGTAATACCATAATTGGGCATCACCTGTCATATGTAGCGAGGCATACCAGACCTTGCAGTGCTCCGGCGTGCGTTAGCCGCGGAAAAAAGTCTCGCAACGGTTGAGCCACGGCAGTGGATCGTCTTTCCCGTCATAGGTCAGGAACTCCAGTTTGGCACGCGGATGGAAACTGTTGTCGATGGAGCCATCATCGTTGGGGTCAAAACGGCCGCCCAGCGGGAACGGGGGAGGACGGTGTTCCGGTGCCGTCGAGCCGGCGCCCGAGTGGTGCAGCACGTCGCCCGCCGGTGTGTGCGACTTGGAGCCGTCGGCACGCTCAGTGATGACGGGGCCGGTCGGCATGTTGGTGCGTTGCGCGTTCTCGACGCGTAGGACGGCGATGTTGAGGGCGCGCACCTGTTCCGCGTACTCGTTGGTGGAGGACTGGAACGCAGCAAAGCGATCGGGCAGGGCGTCAAGCTTTTTGGCGATCGGAACAAGAGGGGCTAGGGCATTGAACTGTGTGGACAGATCTTGGAGCTTGGCAGCGACATCAGCTATGGCTTTGGAGATGGTGTCGAGCTGGGAAGGCAGGGGCGAAGCCATGGACACGAAACCAGAGCAATCTAATACCAAGTTGTCACGTGAAAGGATGTTGGACACAGGAATACGGCGTAGATTGTATTTGAAACTGGTTACAGGACGCGGCGCTAGACCTCAACGGCATGGCGGAGCCGTGATCGGCGCCGTGCAAAGAAGGCAGGACTCAGACTCGGAATAACTCAAAACCTGCCTAAAACTGATCACTAAACTCTTCTTATATAAGAGCATCTCCAAGAGATTTTGTAAAATGGATCTCTAAAAAGCACAATTTAGAGAATCTCTAAAGTAGATAGGTCGCCAAATTACTGGGACACCACAGCAGCTTCTTTAATCCACTCTGTAATCCATATTTAATGGGCCACGTCAACGGATCCGTTTCTATCGTTGTTCACACGCGCCACACCGCGTGATCCAGTCCAACACGGGCAAGCCCTGTCATCGGTGCCGCAAACCATCAGCTGCCATTCGCTCCTATCATCAGTGCCTCCATCCATCCGCTGCCCATAGCCATAGCCCGTACCTTCATCAGCCAGGAGCTTGTCATCGGTGCTGCCACCCATGCGCCGCCCATAGCCCCTTCGTCAGCCATCTGCCAGCCGTCCGCCAGGAGTCTACACCCAGCCACGGAGGTACTGCAGCCGGCCATCGAACCACCGGGAAGGGTACAGCCGACTAGGGCCAAGGCAGGTAGGTCTCCGGTGGCTGTGGCCTCCTATAATTTTTGTGCTGGACCAAAAATTACAATGCCTCTATCACTTTGTGTATTCCCTAGATCCCAAGGTAGTCGTCCATCATGAATTTTCGAAGTTCTTTATTTAATCAAGTGGCGGATTCCTCGGATGATTCCGATGATGATGAAATATATGTTGCGGCTGCACATATTGTGACAGAGGGCATTTATACTGAACCGTTGCGTCGTGGCTCTATTGAGGGACATCGGGTATTGAACCGTGATAGAGTATCGGGTCATTTAAGACTTTATCAAGATTATTTCTCAGATGATCCTACATACAGGCCAAATTATTTCAGGCGAAGGTTTGATTATAGACCCAATTAATTTAGTTATGTTGCATACAAGTGTACATGGGGTCATAATTTTTTTTATCTCAGGTTTCGAATGAGGCGTCACATGTTCGTGCGCATAATGAATGCCGTAGAAGAGCATGACGACTATTTCGTGCAGAAGAGGAATGCAGCTGGGACCCTAGGACTATCTTGTTTGCAGAAGGTTACAACGGCATTTCGAATGTTAGCTTATGGAGTTGCAGCTGATGGTACGGATGACTACGTTCGGATTGGTGAGAGTACTGCTCTAGAAAGTTTGAGAAAGTTTGTCACTGCTGTTGTTCAGGTTTGTGGACCCGAGTACATGAGATTGCCAGATGAAAATGATACTGCTAGATTACTTGCAATAGGTGAGAGCAGAGGTTTTCCGGGCATGCTTGGTTCCATAGACTGCATGTATTGGACCTAGAAAAATTGTCCTGTTGGATGGCAAGGCATGTACAGGGGGCATAAAAAGGAGCCTACAATCATATTGGAAGCAGTTGCATCTAAAGATCTTTGGATTTGGCATGCATTCTTTGGAATGCCAGGTTCACACAATGACATCAATGTTCTCCAAAGATCTCCAATATTTGCAAGGCTTGCTGAAGGTCAAGGTCCACAGATTAATTATAGTATTAATGGGAATGATTATTCAATGGGTTATTATCTCGCAGATGGCATTTATCCGTCATTGGCCACATTCGTGAAGACCATACAAGAGCCAAGAGGTAATAAGAACAAATACTTTGCAAAGGCACAAGAAGCTTGCAGGAAGGATGTTGAATGTGCATTTGAGGTTCTACAATCTCGCTTTCCTATCATTCGGGGGCCAGCTCGTCTATGGGACGAGGATACGCTTGGAGAGATCATGAGGGCTTGCATCATTATGCACAACATGATAAGTCGAGGATGAGCGAGATGATGAAGTTGATTTCAGTTATGATGATGTGGCAGAAAAGGTGAAAATATCCCATTCCAATGTACCTGAGTTCGAAAATTTCATTCAAAATTACAAGAACATTAAGGACAAGGAAACTCACACATGACTTCAAGCCGATCTTGTTGAGCACTTGTGGCAGAATCATCCAGATTTATACAACAATATTACTGTTGATTGAACTTTACCTATTAAGTTTGAATAATAAGATTTATTGTAAGGACAGATTTGTACAACAATATCTCTTGGAGATGCTCTAATGCACGAGTCGGCTAACTAACTCACAAATTAATTGGAACTAACTAAGAGATAAAAACTGAATTTATCTAAAGGATAATAATGGAGTTACTCCTGCGCCACTCCTGTGCCACCAATGCGTCCGATTCTCCTGCGATGTTACGGCGGCGGCGGCGTTGATAATGATGTCCCCACATGACAGTTTGTTTGAGCTTTGTTGCCACTATTGGCATCAAACCATGCTGTCTGAAGTGCAGTTCTGTAGTTGTCACAATGTCACTTGCTTTCCTTGGTGTGTTTATGTTTGTCCTTGAACCATTTATGTTAAGAGGTAAGTGATAAACTCAAGCAGTTTGTACTTTGTATATGCTTCGCTATTACATAATGACTAGACTCAACATGTCAGTTACGTGCTTAAGATTGACTTATAAATTGACCCCGATTGTTTCCCGTCATAATTTTGCTACTCAAGCTTCACAATGACTTAATATGCTAGTGGGGCTTAATTAATCACACACATCATAGTGATTTAGTGCTAGTGGATCGGCGGGCACCGTTTTTTATGCTAGTGAGTTGTAGATTGGATGCTCAAAATTTTGTCCAAGTGATAGAATTCCTATGCCTTGGATATATAAAAAGTTGGAATTTGCTGTAGTATTTTTGGTGTGTTATCTTGTAATCCTCTTTTATGTTAGAACAGATTCACATCCATAAATTTCCCGTCCTGCTTAGCTTTTAAAGGAAATCAGTGCTATTGCAGTGCTTAGTTCAATCTGTTACAGTTTATATGATTGTGCAATTTTTAATTAAACCAACTGCAATTATTCAGGAGCCATGGATAAATGGATTCTATATGCTCAGTTAAATAAAGATATAGATCTTTCTTAATACAAGAAGCATATAGTTATAATCAATTCATATTTTCTATTATGTTTTCTACTTTGTTTTGCAGTGTACAATGTACTGTAATTATTACTACATAACAGTACGACTTTACAATGTACTGACATTTCTAACTTACCTTGTTTGTTGTACAATTTTTTCAAAGTGGTTGTCATTCTTGTCATGTATCATGCCCCTGATTTTTTAAGGAAAATTGGTGTCAATTTTTGTTGGGATCCTATGAGTTTGTCAAGTTGCAGTTGTTATTTCAATTTATTACTGTTTATATGTTTGTGGAATTATTTAACAAACTAACCGCAATTAGTCAAAAGGGTGCAGGTAAAAGGATTTTTTAGCCCAAGGTAAATAAAGATATAGATCTTTTTTAATACAAGGATCATATGGTCAATAAAGTTATAATAAATTCAAATTACATATTACTTTTGATATTTTTGCAGTGTATATTATAGTGCAATTTACACTATATGGTTGTGCAACATATTAAAAATAATTATATGACCAATAAATATACCTTAACTTATTGGTTGTACTGTTCTTTCTTCTAGTTTACCAATCTAATTAAGATAACTGTGTGCTATATGCAGATGGCAAAGTCTGCAAGGACAGTTTGCTCGTAAGGTCTTCCTAGGAGAGAAAGGAAGGGCATGTATTGGTTGTTTTGTAAGCCCAGGTGAGAGGACAAAGCCCACTTATATATTGATCGAGCAAAAAGGTTAAGAATGTGCAAGTTATATTAATTTCTGTTGTAATTCGTAAAAATTCAAGGATAAACCATAATCTCATTATGGTTTGTTGCTATTTTCTTGTATCAAAAACAAAATATTTTTTCTTGTTAATTGCATATATTTTGTATCAGTTAATTCAGTTAAATCCTGAGTTTGTTTAGTGTAGTTGTGTGTAAAGTTAAGAAGTATGGTTAGTTGCTTTATTTGTTTGGAAGGAGAGAGGCTTCAGTTTATTGCTAGAACACAAGATTTTTTAATCATGAGAATTATCTATGAAAATTGAGGTAGTTTTCATGTTCTTTTGCATGCCAAATTTATTCTTCATGAAATGCCTGCTATCATATCTTTCTACTATACTAGCAGCAACAAGAATTGAAGGCACAACTCAAAAGTAGATGAGCAAACAGGTTAAATTAAATTTTAAATTCAAAATTCACATTTCAAATATGATATCGTTGCATGAAAATTATATTGTAATTTTCATTTCAAGGCAATGCAATTTTTTGGATATTTATGCATGTCGGTGAAGTAGAAACCGTGGCTCCCACCACCGGCTGCTCGGGGCAGTCTGGCACCACGTCATCATATCACTAAAGACGGTACACACAACTCATGACCACTACGAGGCGACACCTGGGGTCCCCCAGGCCCAGGAGGCAAGGCCCTGAGCTTGTGGTTACAAGGGCCGAGCTCGGGGTGGACCCTGAGCTCGTGGCCACAGCGGCCACGCTCGGGGCACAACCTCGTCCCGCCCCCGAGCTCAGCTTCCCCAAGCAGCTTGGGGTAGCTCGAGGCAGCTTTGATCCTCGCGCGCCTTTCCAATTAAAGGCAACGGGACGTATATCTACCGGGCGTGCGACATGGGGGACAAGACGGCTCTGTACTTCTCGCCGTGCGCCATCATCATGTTTTCTTGGTAGAAGGCATGGGTTGGTAGGCGGTGCAGTTAACTACCGTGCCGCTCGCTCAGGCTCACTGCTTTTTATCTACTTCTATAGGAGGCTAACGGAAGGGGCCCACAACTAGCATGGCAAGCCCTATCTTCCCTAGCAAGTACTCAACGACCACTCTAGGACGCGTGGCCGGCGACCGCCCCCGGGAGGCCCACAGGAACACGGCGACCTAGCCCACGGTCAAAGGGCAGCATGATCTACCATACCTAAATTTGTAATAGCACTCCCTACTTCCATAGTCCGGCAACTGTGGTATTCCCCCAAGAGCTATAAGGGGAGAGCCAAAGCCAAAGGAAAGGGGGAAAGATTCAAAAAAAACTCTGAGAGACTTAAGTCTTGTAAATACCTTTCATAAGCAACTAAGAACACAACAGGAGTAGGGTATTACGCCACTATGCAGCCTGAACCTATAAATACTTTTTGCCTCATTTACTTATGGATCAACCTACGATGAGTCGAACGCATTCACCCACCAGCTGAAGTCACAAAGGGGTCCTTGCTAAATCCGTGCATACGGTGTCCATACACTGATAATGCAATTAGAGCAGTTGATATGCTTTTGTATTTTTAAAATAAAACAACTGTGATCATAGCTTTTTAAGAAACTATTTATGCCTAGGCAAAGAAATAGATATACAATACTGAATTTAAAATATCATATTTGTAACGCCCCGGTTTCTGGGCCGCTAAAAAAAACTATTTTAGTAAAAACCCTAATTTCAAAAATTTTGGTTCTTTGTGTGTGCTTAAGGATTAGTGCCGTAGATCTCAGTCTGAATCTCCTTGAAACTCTAAAATCCTCGGTCCCAAACCTTCTCTAAAATTCCGAGATTTGAATTTTTGCAATTCGACTCTCTCTCAAAATTCCTCGGAAAATTCAACGCCGAATACCTCTCTATCAAATACTCGGCCTCGAACTTTGCAGTTCGAAGCACTCCCATAAGTCCCTTCAAAAATTCTCTCTCTAGATCTTCCATCAATTATATATATGTGTATGTATATATACATATATATAAAAATATATCAGAGTCCCTCATACCCTTGATCTAAATCCCTGAGAATATTCTAAAATCAAACACCAAAATTCCAAAATGTTATACCCTTTCAATTCTCCAAAAACTCCTATCCATCTCTTCCATATAAGTGTATATATGTGTGTGTGTGTGTGTATATATATATATATATCCAAAATCCAGACAAATACCTCAAAAAGTTCTCTCCACAAAATTTCCCAAATTTTTGCAGAAATTCAAAACCCCATTTGAATCAAATTTCCAATTTCAAATCTATCCAAAACCTATTTAAACAAATCCTGGAAAAAGGTGAAACCGCACTGTGCATGCCGGGCTGCCTCCTCCCTTTCTCGGCCCATTCCTGTTTCCTCCTTGCCGGCCGGCTCGGCCCGTGCCAGCACGCGCCAGGATTAAATCCCGCGGGGCCCGCAGGTCAGCCGCTCGCCTCTGCCTCGCTCCTCGGACACCCGATACAACGCACGGACAGATGAGATGGCTTCTTCCGCGCGACCCCGCATGTCAGCCCCAGTGACACGTCGTCGTCGTCTACCTCCAGCCGCCGCTCTTTCTCTCTCTTCTTTGGAATCCTCCCAAGCTCTCTCTCGGTCTTCCCTCTGTGCCGCGCCATACCGCTCGGTCGGCCCTCTTAAAACCCGCAGACACCATCATCAACTTCCGCTGCCCCACTGCCTAGCATGAGACACACTCCGCCGTCGCCGCCGCGAGCCCGGGGTCAAAAAGCTTGCCGCCGCCCTCTTTTTCCTCACCGCCGGTCACTCAATGACATCATGCGCGCACAGGCACACTGTCCCATCACTTCCCCATCTTTTCCCCGCTCCATTTCTTCCCTCAGCCGCGCGAATGACGCAGGCCACAGCGCCGCGCCATTGATGCGCCTCGACGACTGAGCTCGAGCTTATCCCGTGCTCCCATCACCCTTATCCGCTGCCCGATAGCTCCCGAGCTCCTCTATAAATAGGAGCACCCCCTCCGCCATTCCGGTCGCCAAGCCGAACACCCCAGCTAGCTCGCCACCGAGAACGCTTCTCCACCGCGTACTGACCAAGCTCCCACCGCCATTCTAGAGCCCTTCTAGCCAAGCCACCATCGCCGCTGAGTTCCCTGGACCACCACAGACCTCCTTCGCCGATTAGCCCCCACACCCGAAACGCCCAATTTCGCCGCAGCCGTCCGCCGTCGCCACCGCTCTATTCCTCGCCACAGCCACAGGTAAAACACAAATTGATTCCCTCCCCTAGCTTCCTCACAAAATACCGCACCTAAATCACTCCCTCCCGAGCCAAACCGCCGCCAAATTGGTCGCCGGCGACGAGTTTTTCTCTCCGCCGCCGCTGCCGGCTCTGGACCACCATCGCCGGCCATCTTCCGCCGCCTATCCTTCTAATCCGAGCCGCTCATTCAAATCCCCGTCTCCCCCGCTCTCTGCCCATGTTAGCCGCTCGCCAATCCTTGCCGCCATCGGCGAGATCCCCTCTGGCCGCCGTCGGCCATTGATATTTCCTCCCGGCTCCTGTAGCCATCCGGCACTCCTCCTCCTTCTCTCAGCCTCCCTCTGACAGTGGGCCCGCCCTTTTTAATTAAAACCAAGCCTCTCAATTACATGTGGGCCCCGAATAATAAACCAAAGAATTAAATTAATCACTTACAGGTAGGCCCCATTCATTTAACCTCTGTATCCATGACATGAGGGCCCCATTCAATTAAGCCCATGTGGCCCCTGCCTTTTCCTCTCACTTCCCTGTGGGCCCCCATGTCACCCTCTCTCCCTTCTAATGACAAGTGGGCCCTGCTCTCTTTTCTCTCTCCTAGGCCAATGACAAGTGGGCCATCCCCTCAGTTCCTCTCCCCAGCCACTTACACATGGACTCCACCTGTCAGCCCTATTCACAAAATAATCCCTTTTTCCAAAAACCAATTAATTCTTTTCTATATTCCAGAAAATCCCCCAAACTTCCAAAATTCATATCTTTCAAACCGTAACTCCGATTGAGCCCATTCAAGTCTCTAAATTTTTCTAAAAAAGAGATCTACCTTATGGCACTATTAGTTACTAATAATAATATATTATTTCTAGGGTTTTGTGTGTTTTTCTCTCATTTTGCGTATAGTCAACGCAAAAATAGACTCCCACCGCCCTCTAGGAGGGCGATTTTTAAAAATCGCCCTTCCAGAGGGCGATTTGATGACGTGGCTGACGGCCGTCGGCCCCCCGGCCGACGGCCGTTAGTGTCACGCCCAGAAATTCACCAGAATTTCCAAAGCTAATTTGTGCAATAAATCCTCGTCCAGGAATCAGCCGAGGTACACAAATTGACAATTTGATAAACATAACCAAAACGAAATAACGATAAATACTTACAACAGAGGCACTTAGTCCTCACACAGAAGAAAACAGCAGCGGAACGGCAACTAGCGTAGCTTCAGCACCAAGCCACAGGCAGCTCAACTGGGGTATAAGCCAAACACCATCTTCTCTTCCACGCAAGGCTTCACTCTAAAGATTGCAATAATGCAAGACTGAGTACCACCCACCGTACTCAACAAGCCACACTAGGGAATGCAATGTAATGCAACAGGATACCAAAGGAAAGGCATAATATGGCTTATTTGCATAAAACAGCATTTAAAACATTTGCATTTAAAATCATTAAAAACAGTATAGTTTAATTATTAATCAGTATTGAATCCACCACTGAACAGCGCTCCAACGCAGTTCAGGCCCAAACCAAAACTTCTCCAACCAGGAGCTATCAATATTCCATCATTTATTTCTATTAATGAGTAGTGTGGGACTAATCACAGAAACATTGCTAGGCTCGCCCTTAACCGTGGGCACGGCTATTCGAATAGTTTTACTCTGGCCAGAGATGTACCAATTTACCCACAAGACATAACTCCACAACACATCACTGTGCCCCTCGATACCACCACGGTACCTCAACACATCAATGTGCGCCTAAGTACCACCACGGTACCTTGGAAAGGAATTGTGACAGGATCATTCATGTAACTCGCACAATAGGAGAGCCTCCCGCCGAACCTCCGGTCTCCGGTAGGGGTGATCAATGCCCTCCCCGCAAGACGGTCCGACGCCCAAAGCATGGTCTTATTGTCACTGCCATGTGTGGACTTATACCAGCCACAAACACGCCCTGGAGCCTCCTATTGAACTCGGCACACTTCAAACTCCTGCTAGCCCATACTAGCTTGTGGTTAGCACGAGTGTTGCTTCGCAACAAGTAGTCCGCGAACCGGTCCTTAATTGTCATGAGCACCGCTAGCAACAAACACAACCCTGGTGCTCACAACCCACCATTCAGTCAAGTTTTAGTTGATATAGTTAATTAATCAACCACGACCAAGCGTCGTGAAAATATCACCATTAATCATTAATTAATCAGAATGAATGAATAGTTTCCCATATAAAATGACACTACATTTTCTAGGCATGGCTAAGCAACTCCTAAATAATCTAGCCAGATAAATACTTAAACATCCAGCTAGTCAGTATTATTCACCCAAGGTATCAAGGTATAGATAGCAATAACCAAAATGGCCATAATTATCAAGGAATATTGGCTATTAAATAATTACCCATAATAATGTCATTCTAAAGCATTTTATGCAATAACTTTAAAATAAAATAGCTTTCGCAAATGGGATCAACATGCTCAAGGAGATTGTCATGTGACTTGCCTTGCAAATCGCAAAACGTCTTCAATTGCTCTTCCGAACTCTTCCGCAGACTCCGAAGTCTTCCGAAACGGCAATATACGTAACTACACGTAAAACAATAAAAATCCTAAGAAACTCCAATAAACAATACATAAAAATACATAAACAAGTAAATTATGATTTTATATGAATTTAGGAAGAAACGGGTCGAATCGGAGTTCAGGTGGAAAAGATACGGCTTTTAGAATATTGACTTCGGAATAATTCCGAAAGGAAATTGGAAAAGGAATATTCCACAAACATTCACCGGGTCTTCGGATTAGAATAATTATTTTTGGTTGGATACTGGAGTGAGGCATACAGTCATAGGCATGTCTCACGATAGGCTAAGTCTATGGAACAGAGGGTGGATTGATGTGGTGGCTGATGTGGCGAAGAGGTTAGATAATAAGGGGATCCAATGAATGAGATCGCTCTCGACAGAGAGCCAACAACTCGAAGTTGATTGGGATAGCTTGAATGGACTGAGGGTTTCAACGGAGATCCGGTGACTCGGTTTGACTTTGGGGAATCGGGCGATCGAGGTGCCACGGGATGAGGTTCGATGGCAACCGAAGCATACAGAGGTGATGAGGATGACAGACCGCGTACGGTGCAGCCGGCCACGGCGACGGCATTTGGCAGCGGGAGTTGATGACCGACATAGGAGATACGGCTAGCCGACGGCACCGCGTCCAGGAGAATGTGACAACGGCGGCGATGACGACCACATGGCGGCTGCGGAAGCAGAACAGGATGGCGCCGGGGATGCTCACCAGTGAGAGGAGAAACGAAGGCGACAAAGGCGACGATGGTGGCAGCACAGCACACAGGCCGGCAAGCTGGTACAGAGCAGCGCAGGCTCACAGGCGACGGCGCAGCAAGGCACCGATGGCTGGCATGCAGAGGCGTAGCAGCAGCGGCGGCAGGACGACTGGGTGACGATGGACAGCGATCTGGGGAGGGGACAGGGGCAACCACCAAGGGGAGACGGCGTCGGCCACGGCGAGCAAGAGGGACACGGCGTTGGCAGCGGTTTGGAGCTTCGAGCAGCGACGGTTCAAGCTTTGGAGAAACAGGAAAAAGGACGGCGGAGATCAAAGACGATGACGGCGACAGCACGCAAACCGGCAGGGCACAGGGCGGAGGCCGAGAGGAGGCGACGTCCTCGGGGCGGCGCATCGGCGTCGGGACGACGGACGGCAGCGGACGCCGAGGGGCACCAGAGCGGAGGGAGATGAGGAAGAGAGGCGGTAGCTAGATGCAGTGTGGCGGCGTTCTCGCAGGAGCGACGCGAGGCGGCTTCGGTGCGACGGCGACGCATCAACAGGCAGAGGAGGAGGGAGGCGGCTCCGGCGGACAGGTAGATGCCGGCGACGACGAGGCCGAGCGGGGAACAGCACGGCGCCTGGCAGAGAAGATGGAGGCGACGGGGCAGATGCTCACCGGCAACGCACGGCAGATGGGGATGACGACGACCATGGCGACAGCAGGCAGAGGAGGGAGGAAGCGGATACGAGGATGCTCACCGGCGGCTAGGCAGAGACAGCCGGCAGGGCGGCGGCTGAGGCAGCGCAGGACGCCGGCGCGGCGGCGGGTGTAGACGGCGGCGCGGCTTCCGAACCAGCGGCGCACGGGAGAGAGCGGCGCTGGGCGGCGGTAGATGGAGACAGCAGGGCGGCGCGACGGGGTGGCGGCGGCGGCCTGGCGGCGTGGAGAGGAGCAGAGCCGGCTAGGGCACAGGGGGCAGGCGGCGGCTATATATATGGGGCTTGGCTCCGGCGGCGGCACGGGAGCGGCGACGCGGCGGATTCGGCGGCGGCGGTTGCGGGGCGGAGGCGCAGGCGCTGGCCTGGGCCAGGCGGCTGGCTTGGGCCGAGGTCGGGCGCAGGCCGGGCCGAGGAGAGGGCGCGGGCACGGGCGAGCGAGAGGGCACGGGCAAGGAGTCCCGGGGCGCGGCGGCCTGGGCCGGGAGCGGCGGCGGTAGGCCGAGCACAGGCCGGGCCTGGAGGAGCTCGGCCGAGGAGGGGCTCGGCCCGGGCAGCTCGGGGTTGGACACAGAGAGAGACAGAGGAAGGAGACGAGAAGAAAGAGGAGGGCAGGAGAAGAAGGTAAACAGGGAAAAGGGATAAAGGATAAAGGGAAAAAGGAGAGGGATTTTGTGAACTATTTTTAGAACTTAGGATTAACGAGACATTTTCGGAATCGAAATATTCATTTGGAAAAGAGGAGACCAAGCGGTGTTAGGATGAAACGACTATTCTGAATATTGAGGATATATACATTCATACATATATATATATACGTATATATATACATAGGTATAAATATATATATTGGGAATCGAACAGTATTTGGAAGTAGAAAAAGAATATATGTAGTGGGGATCCGGAAGACGGAATATATTGTGGGATTCGGAGAACACTTGGAGGAGATTAGGAAACGGAATATACTCTGAGAGGTTCGGGAAACAAAGGGCATTTTATCAGGGAGTATTTGGGGAAACCGGATCTCGGAATAATTCGGGAATCCGATAAAATTGGAAAGTATTTCGCAGAGATCAATAGTTCGGATTATTCGAGCATAATTGAACTTCCCAAAATATGTGGATATTTTGGAGATGCAGGAAATTATAATATTTTCCCGGGAATAGGAAAATGGAATATTCCAAGTAAAATATTTTAGGATTAGGGAATTGACGAGGATGTTTTATTGGAACCGGAATTTGGGGAAAACTCAGACAATTAAAGATTTGGATTTGCTTCGACGGACGGAAAAGGAGTTTAAGGGAATATCTAAGATTTATCTCAAGGGGAATATAGATATTTCGAATACAAAGGATCTCAGATTGGGAGTCCAAAAGAGTTCTAGAGTTTCAATAATGAATAAATCCGGTAACTCCGAATTTAGGTTTTCAAGGCGACTTTAGGGTTTTGGGGACGACACAAAACCCTAGAGGAAAAGGGAGTCAGAGTTCACGATGAACGGGGAGACTTCAAAGGACCGAATTAGAAACGACCCGAACAGGAGAAAGAAAAAGGAATTTATTTATATTTATTTAATTACTTTAGTGATCTTTATAGCATTAAAATTAATTCTGTAGCTCCAAAAACATCCAAGAAAATTTCAGAGAGTTTATTAAATCACGGGGAATTTACCAGAAGTAAATGCCACCATGAAACACGAAGAATTTATTATTGTAAATACTCAAATGCTTAAAATACTCCGACAAAACCCCTGGAACATAAAAGCATCCAAGTATTTATTTAAAGATTTAACCTTGGGATTTTTAATATTGGAAATTTCAAAATTTTATTCAAACTCTTTTCTCAAACAAAATTTCTAGTGTATTCTTGTATTTCCATTTACCCACGATAATTTTTAATTAAGGCGATTTTCGGGGCGTTACAGTTAGCCATTTTGCAGGCGGCCCCCTGGCCTCCCAAAAACCGTCCTCTCAGAGGGCGGCAAGGGGGCCGCCTGCAAAATGCGCCCGGGGGCCGGCCATTTTACAGGCGGCCCCCTTGCCGCTCTCTGGGAGGGCGGTTTTTAGCATTAATATAGTCCGGACCGTCCGAACAGGCATATATCTAGAGAGAGAGAGAAAGTGGGAGAGGGAGGATGGACTGGGAGGAGACCGATGAGTACCGGCTGCCGTCACTACTCCCTGGGCGCGCACCATCGCCGCGCCGTCCTCACACAGTAGTTGCATCGCTAGTTGGATATCAGTAGGTTTGTATGGTAGTTAACGTGTGTTCGGTTGTCACCGCTCGGAATGTACTTTCGTCGTGAAGTTGACACTCGAAAATTCATGTTTTTGATCAGGTTCGTCAGAAACGTAGATCGTGAGGAATATGTCGTTTGATCGATGAGCGTAAACGAAGTAAAGTGGTTTCTTCAGGAAACGTAGAATTAATAAAACATGATACACAACAGGCAAACTATTACAGACACAAAGTACTACGGGCCCTGACCGTAACCTCTAGCTCTCTTCGACTTTCTACCCTGCGCTCGCACCTGCCCCTGGGAGTACGTCAACCGGTCTGGTGGTACGGCACGGCCAGCACAGGTCGTCTGCATGGGTGTGGCAACCGGTGGGTCCTGTGTCTGTGGTGGAGGAGTTCCTTCGAGCTGCGAGGCAGCTAGTATCTCCTGTATCTCCTCGCCCTCGTCCTCCAAATCGTCCCCCTCAAAAGGACCCGGTGCCCAACCGCTGCCGCGTGTGCCCTGCATGGAGGAGCCAGCGCCAGCAAACATCGCTGGCGCTGTAGAGTGGAACAATGTACACCAAATTATTGATTATTGCAAATCAAAATTTTGCAAGACAAAAGTAAACTTTGATATAACTTGAAGGACCTCCTGTGGTGGCACTGGGGGCACTTGTCATGCCCAGCTGCGCGTGTGGTTTTGTGTGTTACACTCCATGCGTCGACGTGCTAGCTCCAGAGGGATGTAGGTACGGTGTAGCGAAAGCTGCAGGGAAGCATATTGATGTACAATGGTGCATGTCGTACAAGGAAACATGTTATGAATGGAAGGTTAGTAGAATTTACCTCTGGAGGGGCCAGATGGCTGACTGGAACCCTGCGGGCGCACTCCTGCTCCTCCTCCTGTTCCTGCTGGCCGTGGCTGCTGCTGTTGTATATAGATGGGAGGTACCGCGTCAGCCGCACGACAAGTGAGCGCACGAAGCACTGTGTGCAACTTCTGACGAATCCTCCCGAAGGTCATCCTCTGCTCGTCTGCAGTCAGCACGATCCCAGTATCCAACCGTCCGAACGCCGCGTTTACATCACCCTGACTTACCGCACGAAAGTAGTCCTGGTCACGGTGTCTAGGATACGTGTCCGTCGTAGCGGTGACGTGAGGCTGTGGATCACCTGGGGTGAACGTTACGCGTATGCGGGTCCGGGGCTGGTACCACCTGAGGTATGCTAGGTAATGCTCCTCAGTGTGTGCACGTATCTCCTCGATGACATCCTCCGTTGCCAACAACCAGTCCTCCATGTACTGCTACAGTCGGGAATACCACTGAGCGCCGGCTGCCTGTCCCCTACGATTATACCTATTTGCAGAGAGTGCATTAGAGTACATTAAAGAGTGGTACTACTAAACAAAGATGGTAGTTGTACTTACCGGTGCACATCGTGCGGCACAACGACCTCTATGGGCATAGGGAAGATCTGACGTAGGCCGAACTGTCGCATCACGCGCTGCGGACAGTGGGGCTCGACGAAGATGTCGAACACCAACGGCACTTTCGTCAACCAGTACGCCTGGTCGCGCGTGCAAAGAGTACAGAGTCCGAGCGGTGCACGGGCCGCAATGGCCTGCGGACTATAGGGCTCCCAGACGACGTCGCTGGGCAGCAGGCGGTCGAACTCCATAACGAACTTGTAGTAGGCCCTCCTAACCTGGTTGTGGGCGTAACGACGCTGCAAAATAAGAAAAGATTACACGTCAGTGTTTGCGCATAAGTGGTAAACATAGAATTTCACATTACGTATCTCACGGCGACACCATACCGTCCCCATAGTCGGGCAGTCCTCGGGCCACTGCCCATACAAGCCTCCAAGGCCGCCCTCATAGGAAGAGAGCTCAATGAGAGGACGGCCTATCGCGAAACGCTCGGCCACCCATAGCTGCAGAAGAAGAGGGCAACCGGCGAGAATCGCACCTGGATCGGTCTTTGTGCACGCGTCACAAAGAGCACGGTACATCGCCGCTAGCACAACAGATCCCCAGCTCCACTGCGGTACGCAGCCGTCCTCGCTGTCGGCGATCGCACGAGCGTAGTGGATCAGTCCCTTGTCCACCGTGTGCCCGTGAGTGTTGGTGAACATCACCCACCCGAACAGCCACAACAGGTAGGCCTCCATGCTCCGCCGCACCGAGTATTCGTCGGTGTCGTCGTCTAGCTTGTCAGGCTGTAAAGGAAGATCATAGTCAGCATCACTGTTTCTTTATAGGTCGGATGATTGTGAATCAAATGAATCCACGACTTACGGTGAATTGTAACACCCACGCCTGCGAGGGGCCACTCGTGGTGTAAGGCGGTAGCGAACCCGGCATACCAAGGCCAGGTCGACGGTGCACGGCCTCGAACCGAGCAGATATGTCCTGCGCCCAACCATGCCCCCCGTCAACCGGACTGACTGTGTCCGCTGCGAGGGGAAGTCCCGGCAGGTAGGACACGTCCTGGAGTGTGGGAGTCATCTCGCCACACGGTAGGTGGAACGTGTGGGTCTCCGGTCTCCAGTGATCCACCAGCGCTGCTAGAAGTGATCGGTCAGCGTCCCATCGCCTGGCGGGTCTCTCTCGTCCGGTGCGGGCTCAACTAGCCTGCACAGCGGAAGAAGTCTAGCCTCACACAACCTGCCAAATATAGCACTGTATTCAATATCGGGGAAAACATAGATATGCACAAATGATGTGAATGAATATTCGTACAGCTCTTACCTCTGACAGAACCGGGGGTCTATCCGCAGGAGCTGACGTGAAGGCTGTGGACGGAAGGTGCCTAGCTGGCCACCCTCGACGGCTGACAGGTAAGACCGGTGGGACTAGTCGAGACCTCGGTCGAGCAGCTCTGGTGTAGGGTACGCCATACCTGCATACAAATAGAGAGTTAGCGTAAATTAGTTTTAATGTTTATAGCATTGTTACATGACAATAAAAAACAACAGTACAATACATGTCATTCTACAACAAAGATCAAGTATAGACTTACACTACACCCTAGCACCACCAATTGTTCGAGAACGTCTAAGACGGGGTCATCTTGAAGTTGTGCCTTCACCCGTAGGACGGCTACCATCAGCGGCTGAACCCGACGGTCCAGCTTCCGCCGCACTTGGACCGGCTGCATCCTTTGGATATTTCTTATATGTATGACCTGTTTGGTCACACTTTGAACAACGTTTAAGTCTTCCACCGGCTTCTGACTCATCCATGTCATTACGGATGCGTCTTGTCTTGTGGCGACCTGCTTTATCCCTCAATTTTGTTGGGTCAGGAATGTAGATAGCTTGAGGATTCTCCGTAGTAAATGTCCCCGCTATACCGAAACCGTATATCTCTCCACTCAGGTATTATAGATTGCTTCTTTTCTGAAATAAGGTGAGACAAAATAACGTGCTTCGATTCCACACTCACCGCTCGCGGCAATCACATGGGAACATGGCTTGTGGAGCAGAGTAGGTTTTCGGCACGAGCACTTGCAGGTCCTGTCTTCTTTGAGCACACACTCCTACACAACTCTTTTGTGGTAGATTCCGCGTATGCCCTTGTCGACACATAATATTTCAAATCTATGTTCTTGTGTGCCTTGAGGTAGAGCATGATGTCTTCGGGCCTTGTTACTTTTATCTTGCAGGTACTTAGTGAGCAGTGTTCCAAAGAAAAGATTATTATCCGTCATTGAGGGGCCAGCTGCTCTGAACCGATCTCTAAAGTACTTACATGTCCCATGCAAGATAAATTCAACTATTCCAACAAGTGGAAGCTCTCGAACACCACGCATCACCCAGTTATAGACCTCTGCCAAATTTGTGGTCATTATGCCAAATCGAGAACCATCCTTGTCATACAACAATGCCCATTTCTCCTTTGGTTCATTTTCAATCCACTCTGAAAATTTTCTAATTGAGGATGCATGCCTTCTTCTCATACGAGGTCCATCGCTTGATAGAGGTCCAAGAGCTTCCGGAGCCTCGTCCCCTCCAATGGTAGCTCTCCTGGACTGCTCATCTGTTTGTTTAGAGGTCAGCTCATCCAACCTCCTCCGAAGCTCCTTGAACTTCTTCTCTTGATTCTGAGCGCAAAGCCTCTTGAAAAGATCCATAAGGTGCTTATTTCTAAACTGTCTGTAGAAATTAGCACCCATATGACGCATGCACCATCTGCTTTGGACATCAGACCACCTTGGTGGGTATCCCTTCTCAACACATCCATATCTCAATTCCTCAATTGCACGTAGCAAGCCGGCGTGATGGTCATGTATGAGGCATACGTCTGGTCTCATCCGTACAACTGCTGTCTTAACTCTTTCTAGGAACCAATAACAGCTATCAGTGTTCTCACTCTCAACAAAAGCAAAAGCCACCGGTAGAACTTGGTTGTTTCCATCAACTCCAATTGCTGTTAATATCTGTCCTCTATATTTTCCAGTCAGAAATGTCCCATCGATGCAGAGGATAGGACGACAATGGATAAATGCCTGAATGCAAGCACCTAGTGCAAAAAATACTCGTTGCAACACACTTTTATTACCATGGTCAATTGATGGAAAGGCTTTCAAGTCGTAGTACGTCTCCGGATTTCTCTGAAGAATACAGCCTAACAGACGAGGCAAATTATCATAAGATGCTTCAAATATGCCAAACCTCATCTCTACAACCTTCTGTTTTGCCCTCCAAGCCTTATCATAGCTAATTATATATTTGAATTTCTCTTCAATATGGCTAACAATTGACCTTGGTTCGTACCCCAGATTGTTGACAATATAGGAGTACATCTCTGTTGCAACAAATACAGAGGTCATATTTCTATGATATTTTTCAACACCTGGTAAGTAACATGAATGCTCGGTCACGATTGAAACTTGCCAATAATCTTTTCATTTACCCTTGAATGCGTGCACCCGCCATGGACACCCATCCTTCATGCACTTCACTTCATACACTGATTTGTTTGACTTCACGACCGAGAACTCCCTCTGAAGTGATACCGCCCATTGTTTGACTGCCTCCTTTAAATCTTCTACATATGCGTACTTAGCCCCCTGAATGACCTCATTCTGCTTGTACTCCCATGGCACATGATGCCGCTCGGAGATAGCAAGCGCAGAGAAGTCCTCGTTACTCCATTCTGCAGGCACTACGTTGTCCTCATTAGACGAATTATCATGCTCTGCATGCTCATTTTCAGAATCTTCCCTATCCATTTGTTGGACGATCATGTCGATTTGTTCTCCCTCATCTGCCACACCTGTTGCTTGTCTATCTTCTTCGTTCCCTCCTTCATTTCCTCCTTCATTTTCTTCCATTGTTTCGCTATCACCTCCCGCCGTACTTAGACCCTCATCATCTTGTACGGGTATTGCACCAGCGGTGTTATCTTTCTCATATATGGACACAAGTATGCCCAGTGGCTAGCCACGTTGGAATGCATTCTCCACATACCATCTCCAAGTGGCAGTGCAATCCACCGGCATCAGTTCCCAAAAAAAACCTTCAACAGCACGACAGACTACTACATACAAGGTTACTGCGCTGAGCTGGGGGTCCAGTCGAAACCCTCGCATTAGCCAGTTGTATACTGACCCAAAACTTCTCTCAGCTGGCCTATCAATACCCTTAGCCGTTGAACTAAACTCCGACAGATCTACACCGTCTGGACCATATCTCACATTCCCTTGCCCGTGAAATAACTGAAATATCACTTTATTTGATATATCTGTTAATGAAAAATACATTTAAAGTAGGTACCAACATCCTTCTAACATCTAAACCATGTATTCCAGATTTTATAAGTACCATCTGTACAAAAAGTAAGTCATCTAACAGATTAACTAAAAATCTACAGATCTATATAGTACTAAACACGTAACTAGTACATTACTACATCAATTCTTACATACAAATAGAAATTACAAAGGAACAATGGATTTTATCTACAGGCAAATCAGCAAACGGGCAGAGCTTCGCTGCTTTCGTTCAGCCTCGCTCTTAGCTCTCTCCTGTTTTTTTTCTAATTTGAGTGAATTTTATGATATTTTTTGTGTCTGGGAGGGAGTTTTATACCTGGAGGGCTAAAAACCGTCCTCCCAGAGGGCGGTAAGGGGGCCGTCTGCAAAAAACCGCCCTGGAAATGGGTGGTTTTTGGGATTTTGCAGGCGGCCTACCGGGCGCCCAAAAACCGCCCTTGCAAAGGGCCGTTTTTGGGCGCATTTTGCAGGCGGCCCCCTTGCCGCCCTCTGAGTAGGCGGTTTTTGGGAGGCCGGGGGGCCACCTGCAAAATGGCTGCCGTCAGGCACCTCATCAAATCGCCCTCTGGAAGGGCGATTTTTAAAAATCGCCCTCCCAGAGGGCGGTGGGAATCTATTTTTGCAATTTTTTCAAACAAAAATCTACTTTTGCAAATCTTTTAATAAATAAATATAAAAATAAAAAATTTTCACCCTTATAATATGTGCAAAGCCCATTTTAAGCCCTAGAAAGCCCACTAAACGCTCGTACAATGCCACAAAAGCCCAAAAACCTACTAAACAGATGCATCTACCGTTTTTAATAGGAATCATTGATGGGACATCAACAGTAAAAAAGTGACTAAAATTTCTCAAGTTTTCAGTCACCTGAAAATTAGATATATATAGTCTCTAAAAATAAAGTGTTTCTGTCGTAATTTTGATCCGTGCTTAACTCCCTAATCTATTCGGTTTCTGCTTCCATGTAATTATACACGTGCACGAGCCATAGCTTGCTGTTCCTTTTCCTCCGCCTCCGGCCTTCTTGGTTTTTCCTGACCCTCCCCTATTTCCCGTTCTCCTTCACGTCCGAGCAGTACTGGCCCTGCTCAGCCTCCTACTCTGCCCGGCGCTGGCAAGGCAAGTCCAGCTCGTCCGATTTGCCCTCAAGGCTAGGGCATCTCGCTGGATCCCGGGGCTGATGCCTCCTCCGCGTTCGAGCAGCGCCGATGACGCCACCCCGCTCGGCCTTCTCACTCATTTTCTGGCCTCCTCTTCCTTCTCCCCGCAGCTCGCCAGATCCGCAAGGACGATGCAATGGATGTGCTTCGGTGCGCAATGTGGCGAGCTCCCCGGATTATCACGGTAAGTTTATTCTGACCGCAATTTAATTTTTGAGATATTTTTCGGTGGTTTGTTTTGATATAGTATTCTATAGCGATAACACATGCAGATATAGGATTACCCGAGTTTAACCGGACAATGCTTCTAGGAGCACATGGCCACATGGGCACCAGTTTGCTTGTCCACGATGACCAGCCTGATATTTACTGCCAGCAGCAAATAGACTATGAGGAATCACTACTGCAGATCCGGTTTTCACACATGGATCCTCCTGTAGGTGGCAGACGGGTCAACATGAGGCCCGTCTGTGATAATCCCGATTTAAGGGTCGCAACAGCCTGTCTGTAAAGATTAATTATTGTAGGTGGGCTACGGCTGTCTATGATAATGTATCTATTATTGTAAGTGGATCACTTAGCCACTCGTCTATGAATCCCCTAAGTGGCCCGCCTGAAATATCCTCCCACATATATATTTGCCTAGCCTGACTCCTTCTACAACCTGACGTTTCTCTCTCCAAAACTTGCCAAAAGATTAGGGAAAGATTTTGAACTCGGATTTCTTGAAGGATTTACCTATCAAAAATTAGAATCATGTTTTCCTACTATATTTATGAAATTTTCCTTCGATTTTAGGCTTTAGGCTTTAGATAGTGTGAATTTTATTTGAGAATGGTAGTTTTTTTTGACGTAGATGTAAAAAATTTTATTTTTGTTTTACCATAAATTTGAATAAAAGTAGCTATGTAATGATAGTGCAATAGTATGTCTTAATCTAAATAATTTTAGTTCATTTAAATGTAAAATAAGGAGATTTAAATGTGCATGTGAACTTTTAGATCTATTTGAAGAGAGAAAGAGAGTGGGGATTTTTTTCTAAGAGAATAGGTGTTATTTATTTATTTTTTTCTTAATATTAAATAGCTTTTTTATGGTTTTTAGATATTTATTTTAAAACTGGATATTAATGTTAGAATGTTTGATATTTTTTAAATTTGTTTAAATTCTCATATGGATAGGACATGGATATACAATACGTCAAAATTTCAGCAGTCGTATATAAAGAAGGTTTTGAAATTTATTGAAGCAGCGAAGGCACTTTGACAGTGGGTAGAAAGGAAATATATTATTCGTGTGTCAATTGCAAAAATCAGAAAGTGTGGATTGTTCCAAATGTAATAAGGTGAAGCGTAGATTTGTTGTGGGTTTCTTAACTGATCCACCTACGAAGATCTGTTATTACAGGTGGGCTCTTTAAGTCGTCCGTCTGCGATAATCGATCTTCGCAGGCGGGGGCAGGCCTGCCTGAGAAAAGAGGTATTTTCACAAACCCCTTTTTCCATGTAGGGCCACCCGCCTGTGAAAACCTGTTATAGTTCCATACGGCTTCTGTAGTAGTGAATTTTGAAATGATTGGCACATTCCTTGTGTGTCTGCCAAGGTACAGTATTCAAACTACATTGATTCATGTCGGAGCAAGTACTATGATCATGTTTCTCCATGAGGCATATATGTTTGCTATGTTCTGGTTTAAAGTGTTTTTTTCTCATAGACTATTTATCCATTTTATGATCCAATTTCATTGTTATATTCATTGCAATTAAATCTTTAAAACAAGATCTCAGATGGTTATATTTTGATTAAAATATATATGACAAACGAACCCACTAAATGTTTGCTTATCCCATTCAAGTTATATCCCTCTAACCAGAAAAAAAAAATGGATCATTTCGTCCATACGAACCAAACAAAAAATTGAATCACTATATTTATCAAAACATAGATGACCATATCCTATGCACCTATAACCGTAAACCAAACAGACTCTTAGTGTTACTGTGCACCAGAATCGAAGCTTTTCTTTTTCTTTTGGTTATAAAATAGATGTAGTTAAATAATTGGTGACATAGTGTCATTTGGGGCCATGTTTACAGTCATCGCTGTCCCACACATGCAACTACAGGCGCACAGGATAAAGCCTAGAGATGAATCAGGATTGTTTTCCAAATACGATTATCTTTAAATTTGCTATTAGTTTGTTATCAGGATTGTTAGATTGAGTTTGAGGTCCTTAAGATTAGAAGATTGTTATTAGGTGCCTCTCCTATAAAGGACTTGGCGTATGAGAAATAAAGCAACAAGAGAATTTCTGCATTGATCTACTCTGTTCCTCGCCACGGTGTTGGAGCAGCGAGGCGCACGGCGCCCTCGTTCCTCTGCCAGCCACGGGTAAGCTCTACATTCTTCCTCGCCCAGTCGCTTGATTGAAGGGTGTGACATCTTGGTATCAGAGCCAGGTTCCTCGGACGTGGCTGTTGCCTTCCACCGTCGCCTCCCATGGCCGACGGCCACTGCCAGTGCGCGCTCCATCTAGGACATGCTTAAGGATCTTCTCCTCGGCCAGCAGGAGTTGCACGACTCCGTCACCCACACCAAACGCCATGAGCCGCGGTGAATAGAGCTGCACCCCATCCAGTAGTGGTGGCTTCCAGCCACCACCACAACAACCACCTCGCTCGTCTTCACCAATAAACGACCACGAGGGCTGGCTTTCACAAGTTGAATTTCCCACCTTCGACGGCACCGGCGATCCTTTCCCATGGCTCATTTGCTGCGACCAATTCTTTCGCGGCCAAAGAACACCCGAGGAGGAGAAGGTATGGCTGGCCTCATACCACCTCCTTGACGCCGCCCAGCTGTGGTACTACCGCTACGAGCGGGACAATGGCGTCCTATCTTTACCACCCTTGTCAACACCCGATCTAGGCCACCAGCATGCCACAATCCCCTAGGCGAGTTGGCTAGCCTCCAATACACAGGGCCGGTCGACGCCTTTCGCAAGGACTTCATGCATCTCCTCTGTCGTGAAGACTCCTTCACCGAGCACCAACAGATATGCCTCTTCACCCACGCCATGTAGGAGCCCCTCTGGACCGATGTTGAATTCTGGGACCCGGCCTCTCTGGAGGAGGCAATTGGCCTAGCCCACACCTACGAGCGATGTGCCAGCTCGCCCGTGCCAACAACCGCATGCACGCCGTGACAACACCTGCTACCCCAGGCACTAGTGCCACGGTAGATCAATCCACTTCGCAATCGCGTCCGAGATGCAGTTGAGCTGCAAGCGGGGCCTATGATTCAACTATGACGAGAAATTTGTCCTGGGTCACAATCGCCTATGCAAGCTCCTCTTCATCATGAAGATCAACCAGTTCATCGAGGACGTTGTACCCGATGACACCACAGATGAGGCTGCTGACCTGGCGATCTCCCTGTCGGCGCTGACTGGCATCACTAGGTGCACTGGCCAGACATTCTTGTTGGACTCCACGGTCGGCGACAAGTGGTTAGCGGTGCTCCTGGACTCAGGTTTGACTCATAATTTTATTGCAGATACCATCGTTGCTAGCACCGACCTACACCTGGAACCACGTGCGGGCTTGCACGTCACGGTGGCCAATAGGGTCTGCGTCTCTGGCTCTGGCGTCTGTCGCACGGTCCCCATCGCCATCGGCTCTGAGTCATTCACCATCGACTGCGTCGCCATGCCACTCGGGGGGTACGACATCGACTTGGGTGTCGAATGGCTGGGCACCTTGGGACCGATCGTTTGGGACTTCACCGCCTTGACGATGAGCTTCATTCTCGAGGGCTGCCAGGTCATTTGGTGCGGCCACCCCCTTCCTCAACCACCACCACGATCCATCACACGTGACCACGACAACTTCATGCTGGCTCTACTTGAGGACTTCGCCGACGTTTTCCAAGAACCGGCGGGGACGTGGTGGCAGTTTGTCCCTACCGGTATAGGCAACTTCAGAAAACAGAGATCGAACGCCATTGCTAGGACATGCTCGAGCAAGGGCTCATCCGCTGCAACGACTCCTTCTCCGCCCCAGTCCTCCTCATCAAGAAGAAGGACGACACTTGGCGCTTTTGCATTGACTACCACGCCCTCAACGATGCCACCATCAATTCTAAATTCCCCATTCCGGTTGTCGACGGGTTGCTCAACGAATTATGCAATGCCTGGTTCTTCACTAAGTTGGACCTATGTTCAGGTTACCATGAGGTTTTGATGCACGCTGATGACATCACCAAGACGGCCTTCCGAACGCACCAAGGACTGTTTGAATTCCTTGTGATGCCGTTCGGCCTCACCAACGCCCAGGCCACATTCCAGGCGCTAATGAATGAGGTATTGCATGAGTTTCTTCAGCATTTCATCCTCATCTTCTTCAACAACATCCTGATTTACAGCTCATCGTGGTCTGATCATCTTCGCCACGTATGCACGGTGCTCAAGACATTGCGTCTCCACCACCTATTCCTCAAGAAGTCCAAGTGCTCCTTCGGTGCCTCGTCCGTCGCATACCTCGGGCACACTATCTCAGCTGCCGACATCGCCATGGATGACCACAAGGTGCGGGCTATTGTGGAGTGGCCGCAGCCATGCTCCGCTTAGCACCGTCAGTGCCTTCCTCAGGCTCGTGGGATACTACCGCAAGTTTATCTGTAGATTCCGTGAGATCGTGGCCCCGCTCACCAAGCTTCTCAAGAAGGAGGCCTTTGCTTGGACAGCAGACGCCTCGACCGCCTTCGACTGCCTCAAGGACGCATTGACAACGGCACATGTACTTCAGCTTCTGGACTTCAACACACCCTTCTGGTTGAGTGCGATGCCTCCAGCCACGGCATCGGTGCAGTTCTTCACCAAGGACACGGCACCATCACCTTCTTGAGCCAGCCAGTTGCAGGCCACCACGTCCAGCTCACTGCCTATGAACGTGAGCTCATTGGGCTGGTACAAGCAGTTTGTCATTGGAGACCATACTTATGGGGACGCCTATTCACGATACGCACCGACCATTATAGTCTGAAATTATTATAGGCACACAAAATAAAGCCTAGAGATAGAATCAGGATTGTTTTCCCAATACGATTATCTTTTAAGTTTGCTATTAGTTTGTTATCAGGATTGTTAGATTGAGTTTGAGGTCTTTAAGATTAGAAGATTGTTATTAGGTGCCGCTCCTATGTAAAGGACTTGGTGTATGAGAAATAAAGCAACAATAGAATTTCTGCATTGATCTACTCTGTTCCTCGCCACGGCGTTGGAGCAGCAAGGTGCACAACCCCCTCATCCGTCGTGTGTGGGAGGCCCACGTCCGCAATTCACGTGCGGGAGGCTGAGTCCAGATTGTTTCACGATTATGAACAGGCGGTAGCGATGAATGCAGCACACGTGCAGTTCACACGCGGGAGACCTTTGTGATTAGGAACCGACTCAGAAACGTGTGTCCACGTGAGACTCTGTAATACATTGCACACTCCCATGAGAACTAAGTAGGCCTCGTCATACAAAAGTATGCGCTGGTAGTGTATATGCGCCAATTCCACGAGAACTAAGTAGGCCTCATCATATAAAAGTGTGCGCTGGTAGTGTACATGCGCCAATTAGCAAACCTCAAGTTAACTAAAACAACACCCATTACATCACATGCGGTCGCATACGTACACACGAACATTTAGGATCTTGTGGAATAGCCAGCTTCCATCGTCCTTCATTTGTCCGTGCGCGAGAAGTAATGCATGGCTCTTGAGAAGTTACGCGTAACGGGATGAAATTTAGAGGAAACGAATATGTCGCTTGCGGTGTTAATTATCTTAACTTTCCGATATGGTCAGGAGTAGATTGGATTTGTTATTGTCTTACGAGTATGATCAAGTACTAAACAAAGAAATTTCTTCTACCAAGCCGTATATGACATCAAAAAATTGAAGTCATCAACTACTACATGTTCTCAACTCTATTAACACTTATAACAGTTAATAACAGCGGATAACTTTGACTCCATTGATTGATTGAACGATTACTAAAATGCAAATTCATAAGTGCCAGCCAATTTCGACTGTCTAAAAATTTCTGGGAGGCCAAATTTTGGCAGTTAATTTTTTCTTGCGAACGGTTAAGTATTTTCTCATGGGCCAAAATTCCGTACTTTAATCTGTCGCCCGTAGGATCGAGAACCCGAATGAAAACAGGTCACACGACGTCGTTAGTGACATGAAACCAGATCGGTCCATTCTTAAATTGTGATCCCACCAAAATTATATTAGAATCAAGCACTTGAGCTCGTGCTCCTTCTTAATTTCTGGTGAGACGCAGTTTCAGCCAATGGCCCAATCCACTGCCACACATTATTTCCGTCCTTTCCACCGCGCCATCAGCACCGCCAGAGAAGGGTGTGGGTTTCCCTTACTCCACCCTCTCTCTTCATCGCTGTAGTGAGCCGTCAAAGTTGTTCCTCTTCTCCAGAGCTACTCCACCGTTGCCATCTCACCCCACCTTCCTTCGTCTCCAACAATTAAAAAAGGGTTACTTAACCTCCTAAAAGCGGGCGTTTTGTCTCCTTGAGATAGGCAAGATCAGCACCGAAGCTATTCTGCCATGCACTCATAGACAGGCTTGGCCACGTAGTGGTTCAGGTGTCATCTTCGTAGCCAAACAGTGCCGAATCCAAGTTAAACCAGTTAGTTCGATTGATTTGATCGGTTTAGCCCATCTTACTAGGGTTTCTGCTCGCTTCACCCACTTTTAAGTCTTTGCACATCCAACTCTCACTTTTACTATCTAATTCACTTTCATCATCATTTCATGTGCATAGCTTTCTTTTCAATGTTTTTGGCTCTTAAAGTGCATTTCCATAATAGGTTACATGTGCATTTGTATAGGCTAGGGAATTTCTAAAAATAATTTGTACAACATAAAATCATGGAAAAATTCTCATGGATACTAAAGAACTCATTTAGTCTTCTGCAAATATTTCGTGATTTTATCACTTCCATAAGTACTTCAATAAAATCTTTCAAATCAGCAAAACTAGGAAAACTAGCTAAAATAAATTCTTTACTTCTTATTTTTACCAAATAAAAATAAAAACTATTCTTGCAGTGCCCTTTTGCCAAAATTTGTACCAAGATGTACCCTACAACCAAAAAATTTGGCCTAATTTAATTCTCAAAAAAACCACATGAAATGATAAGTGCAAAACTCTAGGAAATAATTTGACTGCAGAAAACTAGGTTGCAATTCCCATTTCATCTTTTTTCCAAATGAAAAATATAAGGTTTCTAACTTTGAGACTTTTCAGATCAGTAAACCATATATCTATCTACGCACATAAATTTTGCCAACCCCTGAAACCCTCCGTAAAGCGGTGAAAACGTTAATGCAAGACAGCTAGTTAGCACAGTCATCACACTTTGTCTATAGGAGATTCCTCCCATTCTTTCACACAGACTTCCTGGACCTGCTAGTCCGTCTCAAACACCGCCCCAGCTCGCCCTCCACTTAGGAATGCACGACACCTACCCTACATGTGTCGGCACCATTGCTTGCCACCTTGGCCGTCAACCTCCATGTCAAATACTCCATTTAGGATGCCACTTCGCCATTAGCATCTACTTCTCGGCCTAATCGCATTCCACAGTGAAACCACGGGATTTCACCTCGGGTTTGCCGGGAACAGCGTCGTCTTCTCCAACGCCACCAAGTGTTCGACCGCCAGCGCCGCCGCTCGGGTGAGCTTCACCGCACCTCAAGCCCGGGAACATGATACCCACTCTGTGCCTAATCTCACATTCCAGGTTGCGCAGAGTGAAGGAGTCACGTTCTCGCCGTCGCACGAGCTCTTGGCCCCGGCGACCACCGTCTGATTTGCCTAGCTGTTCCGGCCGCCTTAGAGAAGCCCCGGCCAAGCCCTTGTGCCACCAGATTCTCCTTGGCCTCCATAGCCAAACGCCCAGAGAAGCCCCAAGAATCGAGCCCCAATGGAGGAGATCGACCATTATCTTCCTCAACTCCAGCCGAAGACCTCATCGTCAATTTCGTTGCTCTCGGTAGGTTATAGTTCGATTCCTTGCATAGGGACCATCCTTAGGAGACTTCTAACATGATGGTTATCCTCCCTTGGCAGCATATCAACCAGAGCAGGCCGCCGCTGTGAACCAGGAAGTTTCTGTTGCCGCCAAGACGTCTCCGACCTTGCCGCTGCTGTACTGACCCCTCCAGACCCCATGCAATCTTCGATGAGCATCCTGGAAGCATTAGGATGCCCATGCATGCATCCATTTAGACCAAATCAAACCGTAACTCCACTTTCACCTATAGCCCGAATTGCACCACCACTCGTGCCGCCATTGTGCCTAGCTCCGGTCACCTTTGGGTGCGCTGCTGCCACCATTGGGTGCGCAAGGGAGTCTTCTACATTTTTTATTTTAGCCACGTCATGAAATTCCCCTCCGTTTGCCGCCGGCGAGGCCAAATACAGCCGTCGCGCATGCTGCCCTGTTCTCTCTAGACCCAGGGACTTCATTCTTAGAAGAATCAAAAGCCTAGGTACTATCTTGTAAAATATACCACGAATAACATGTGGGCCAAGGACAATTATACAATAACTAAATACCTCGTGTATGCTTTACAAACTTTGTTTTATACACGTGGAGGAGTATGGGTTCTATTCTAGAGAACCCGAGGGGCTTAAGTGCAACACGTTACTCACTTATATGTGGACCCATGTATTTAAAATCTGGAAAATTAAATGAAAATGTTAAATGGCATTATTTGTACCACTGAAAATTGTACAAAATTCAAAAATTCATAACTAATTAATTTTGGCTCAAAATAGGGTAAAACCAAGTTTGTTGGAATCATAAAATTACATACTTTATTCCTGTAGATTAAAACCTGGAATATCTAGTACTTAACATGCCTCAAAAAATGATATAATATATATAAATGTGCATAAACACTTTTAAAATTTATAACTAATTTGCCTTAGCTTCAAATTTTGGTAAATCAAGATTTGATCGAGTCACAAAGTTTTGCATATTATTTCTGTAAACTAAAATTTGGTGAAACTTATACAAGAGATACCTTTATAAGTTAGGTAGCCAATAAATATTTTAATTATCTAAAACTTCATAGAAAATTGATTTTAACTCCAAATGAGGTGAACCAAATTTCCTTGGACTCAGAAAATTATGATCTTTATTTTTCTAAACTTAAACCTAACAGCTTATGTGCATAAAATACCTCTTAAGTTTTTGTGTAGCACATAAATACATATATTGCACCTAGAAGTTACAAAATTTCTATCAAATCCATGCTAGCTCCAAAATTAATAAATCAAGACTTGTTGAACTCAAAAAATCATGCACTTATTTATTGTAAACAAAAAGTCTTGCACTCTTAGTACAAGAAATACTTCTAACTTTGGTGTAATATAAAAATAACCTAATCTATATCTAGAGCTTCTAAAATTCATAATAAATACATGTTAGTTCTAAAAGTTATGAAACTAGTTTTTTTGGATTGAAGAAATTAAACTCTTTAACTCTATAGAGAATAATTTGACAAAGCTACCTCATAAAGCTGCGTATTTTGTATGTATAACTTCTAGAATTCATATCTCCGAAATGTAAAGTAATAAAATAGAACTTCCTTCACTAAAAATCATCCAAAACCAATACCTATCCATTTTCTAAAGTTCACACTTGGAAAAACACCTCATAGAGTATCTCAAAAATTTATATAGGGTATAAATACCGTATTAAGTATATAGAACTCATAAAATTCATAACTCCCAAATGAAAAGTGATAAAATAAAAATTCTTTCACCTAAATTCACCTTAGGTCAGTACCTAACCACTGCATAAACCTCATGCATATTAGAGTATTTTGGATTTTTCGCATTATTTGTTATTTATTCGATCGTATGTTAAATTCTTTCTAGAGAACGAATTCGAAATCGGTGAAGGAGTGGAATAGTTGGTGTCCAGGGTATTCAAGAGTAAGGCAAGTATTCTCCCCTCCTCCTTTGAACAAATTGAATCCTATGTTTTGGGGAATGAAATGTATTGTTTACAAAATTACATGGGTATTTATAACTATCGATATTTAGAATATGGAAAACAGTAGCTATACCTAACTTGTTGCATGATCCACCTTGATAATTTGAATTTCTTGCTGGTTGTAACCCTAGGAATGGTTAGAGTACTTCACTTGTGCTTATATGGGTTTATTATTGCTTACATAAATACAAATTGCTTAGCCATGCCTAGAAATATGCTAAATAACAATGTGATCACTTTATACATTTGAAAATGAGCATTTTACAACTTCTGAACAGAGGTGAAGCCTTTGGTTATTTATGAACTAAAATGATGGAAAATATGATTTTAGATTTGGGTGGTAAGTGACATGCATATGTTTGTAGTTGCACGTCAATAGAGGGAGTGTTCACCTGAGTCGATTAAGTACCGAACTATATGTCATCCTCTATTTTTTACCGTACAACCATATGTGCTAGTATGGGATGGTCTTAGCCTATTAAGTTGTATATCTGTCTAACCATGTATTCGGGAGGCGGTTGTAGTATAAACTAGTCTTGGCAATGGTTTATAGGAGCTACTCATGTGTATGTGTGTGTTTATTTGACGGGACCGGAATCATCCCAGAGTGTGTGTTCTGTGAGTGGGTTGCTTCTCTACTTATAGTATGGGGGTCTGAGCATGTCCAATACAATGGTGAGTTCTACGTGGGTTGTTTCTCCATGGCGTCACGGTGTTTGGCTAACCACCGTGACAGCATTAAGGATCTGGACTTAGTGTGGATTCCCGCTCATCGTGCTCATGCAAGTTTAGATAAATAGACAATGTAATGGCTTTGTTGTGACTCTAGACCGCATTCAACGTGTAGAGTGTGGTGGTACCGATGAGTACAGGACAAACCAGAGGATTTACATTATGTGGGTAAAGTTGTACAAACTTTGCAGAGTCAAAATTAATCGATTAGCCGTGCTCGCAGTCATGAGCGACATAGTGACATGCCATGGGTATAGATTTATGGTTTATAAATGTGTTTATGAAATTGGGATATGGATTGGTGATTTTGATAATTATGGTGCTTATGATAACTTGTTGCTGGGGAGGGCAGCAAGTAAAATGATGATATTATGTTGATCACTTTATTTACTTACTATACATGTTTCTACTGTTTTATTAAATATCTTTGCAAAAAATTGTGAACTAAAATTGGCTTTATGCAGAACTGAAACTACAAATAGCCTTCCTTGACTTAAGAGCTTGCATGTATTGTAGGATTGACCTTGCCAGTATAATGTAACGGCTTCGTTGTGACCTCTAGACCGCATTCAACGTGTAGAGTGTGGTGGTACCGATGGGTATCAGACAAACTAGAGGATTTGCATCATATGGGTAAAGTTGTACTAACTCTACAGAGTCAAAATTAATCGATTAGCCGTGCTCGCGGTCATGAGCGACATAGTGATGTGTCATAAGTATAGATTTATGGTTTATAAATGTATTTATGAAATTGGAATATGGATTGGTGATTTTTGATTATTGTGATGCTTATGATGACTTGTTGCTGAGGAGGGAGCAAGTAAAATGATGATATTATGTTGATCACTTTATTTACTTACTATACATGTTTCTACCGTTTTATTAAATACCGTTGCAAAAGATTGTGAACTAAAATTGGTTTTATGCAAAAATAAAACTATAAATAGCCTTCCTTGACTTAAGAGCTTGCATGTATTGTAGGATTGACCTTTTCAGTACATTATTTCGGTAATGTACTGACTCTTGCTTGTATTACTGTTAGTTAACTTTGTTGTAGGTTGAGTGACGAGGGATCCGTTGCTTCTTCAGGATGGTTCTTTTATGGGCCTACCCCTAGTCGGTTGCTTGTGGTATGGGTAGACATGCTTCCGATGAACCTTTAATTATTTAGCCTATCGACATATGCTTATATATCTATTTATTTGTTTTGCTCTTATGTTTAGTGTTGATGCCATGGGTTTGATGATGAAAGTATATAGTTAGTCCTTTTCCTGGGAACTAACTATATGTGAGTACGAGTTTTGAGCTTCTAAGATCCTCGCTTGGTAAACGCCCGTAGATCAGTCCCCGTTATATATAGTTTCCTGGTCACCATCATCGAATGGTTTGACGAGCATACAACGGGATTGATTGGTGAGTTATCTTGTCGAGTTTCTCTTTTGTTCACTACTCAGTATTTCAGATGTTATATTGGTGGACATTTAAATGTGATCATGTACGCGTGAGGATATGTGGCTTATATGCGTGTATGGATTCCACCTATCAGATATCGTGGTGGCAAGCAAGAGAATGCCCAGCAATATAATATTTGCGGTACCCTGACAGTTTAGCGTGCTACCACCTCCCTCTATAGAACCCCCTCTGTCCTTACACGACGTTGCCTCACTCAGTAGTCTGCTGACCACACTCTCTTTTTTCCTCGACTTTCTTGCATTTAATTCCCGTTGCAACGCACGGGTAATTTGCTAGTAAAAAGAAAAAAAACAGTAGGGCCGTACTAGGAAACCAGTGTAAAATATTGCATCGTATAATTTTTCGAGCCGTGCTGAAAATGCGTGTTTGGATGGGCCAGTTTTCGTATTAAAATTCACATGTCAAGGCCCATTAAATCTCAAAACTACAACTATTTTATTAAAACTATCAATTTGCTACAACTTTAGTATATGATTTTAGCAGAAAACTGTAACTTTATTTGTCTAACGAGTTTGAGCGTACATGTCATACACATATGCAATACATATTGTAAGTTAGGCTCACATGTCATACACACATAGAGGATAAAATTGCAATCATTTACTATTATTGTAGTTTTGCGAAATATTCAGAATTTACTCCACCCGGATATATATTACTCTCTCCTACCAAGCCCACACTAAGAAAACCAGTAGAAGTCAGGCTCGTCCTCGAGCACGAGTGTCATACCTAGAATTTCACACCAAATTTCAGACTTATTTGTATTAAATCCCCATTAAAGAATTAACCAGGGTACACAATAGATAAAGTTATTTATTACAGAGTGCATGTCTTAGACATAAATAATGGCCGTAATTGATTACAAAGGCACTTAAGTCCTCACAATCGAAGAAATGAACGCAACGGGAAAATAAAATAAATGGGGCTTCAGCACCAATCCACCGGCATCTTGACTAGGACCAAACCTAATCTTCAAACCCATCATCACTAAGATACACCACTTGTGCTGATGATTAAGCAAGGGTGAGTACTTACTCAGCAAGCCACATGACAAAATGCATATAATGCAAAAGGCTACAAAGGGAGGCATAATATGGTTAATTTGCATAAACCCATTTTGAAACGGTAACACAGTTCAGTTATTAATATCCACATTATCTCATCACTGGTCAGCACACCTGTGCTCCCCAGGCCCAACTCTCCAGCTAGAGCTACCATAATATCAGTCATGTCCACAATTTTAATATGAAAAGACGAATATGAAAAACATCACGGGGCATGCCCTTGACTAGGGTACGACTATTCAAATAAATTTCAATACTCTACGGAGGTTGTATAACTTTATCCACAAGACACAATCTCATGTCATGTCAGCCATGTGTCAGGATACCAAAATGGTACCAAAAAGAGACTACGGCAGGATCCTTCACATAACCCACCCCAACAAAATGGATACCTACTAAGAATTGTCTCCTGTAGGGTGGTAAAACACCCTAGGCAGGCAGACTCACTTAGCTCCTATATGTGGACTTATTCCTGCCATTGTGGACTTACTTTGCCACTAAAGCAACCATGGCGCCTCCCATGTGCCTCCCATTGGGACATGCTATACTACAGATCCCGCCTTACTCATTAGACATGTGGATTGCTTTGGAAGGCAACGGCCGTGGAGGATTTGATAGGGAGGAGGTGTAGGCTCTGAGCCAGAGGAAGGGGCAGACTCAACATGTGGGCCACATTGGTGAGAGGAAGGGTTATTGTTTTAGGGTTTTAATTTTCAGGGTGTGACAAACCTACTCCCTTAAACTAAGTCTTGTCCTCCTTGAAGAGATGGCGAAGAGTGTAGCTTCATCCTCCAAAGGATTGCTCCACTGAACCCCCCAAAAATGGATCACTCGATTCTGAGTGTTTCTCTCACTGGTCTCCAAATTGCAAATGGGCTTTTTCACATAGGTCAAGTCCGCTTGTATCTCAAGCTGATCTGGGTCAGCTTGCTCAGTAGGCACTCACAAGCATTTCTTTAGCTAGGATACATGGAACACATCATGAATTCCTGTCATGGCTAGTGTAATTCCAGTCGATAAGCCACTTCTCTCCTCTACGACTCAGAATCTTGTATGGTCCCACTTAGCATGGTGCCAATTTTGCCTTGGTTTGAAAATGACGTACTCCTCGAAGAGGTGTGACACGAAGTATCAGTGTAATAGATATGGGATACCCCATACGCATGCCCATATACCATCGGGAATACCTCATGCCTATCTCTATACAAAAGGATATGCGTAAATATGGATAATTATACAAGGAAGGTATCCTGTCCATATAAGGAAGAATTTTGTAGTCCGACTCGGGGATGACAAGGTCTTGCTTGCCCGTATCCTATTTGATATCCTGAGTTCTACTTGGGCTCTTGCTTGCCCGTATCCTATTTGATATCCTGAGTTCTACTTGGGCTCCTAGAAGGAGAGGGCATCAAATCACAAGCTATGTAATCCATACCACATCGAGCATGCACCTAGGCAGAAGCCTACTTCTATCCCCCGACTACATTGCGTGCCTATTCCGTCCTGATTAGTTTGGTAGGCTAGATTAGATATCTTTCTTCCTCTATTGTACTCGGTGTGATACACCTTCCATCAATACATATAAACAGGAATAGGACTATTACCCACGCCGGGGGTCCAAACCTGTATAAAAACCTCTCTGTCTTGCTCCCCGTTACAGCTCTTTGTATATCTTGGTACCAACCGATTCCCACGTCCTCAATACTGTAGTCCGGATCTTACCCATCAGCATGGAAGTACACAAAGTCTCGTTCCTCAAAACACAAATCCCTACTTCCATCGCCTCAGCAGATGGTAAAGCAGGAACCAGGAACCAGATACCGCAATCTTCTGTTGGAAGGCAGAGAAAGATTTCTCCAAGCTCCATTAGGAGCCAATCACACCTTGTTTTGGTGAGGTAATGGCTTTAGGTTGCCGAGATGTGGTGCTCCGCTTCTCTGTTTTTTTTGGTTCTGTTAAGTAGTTTCACCTATAAATTGCATGGAATGTAAAGATTTAATATATTTGTTTCATCTACCAAACGTATTATGTCCGAGATTGTTCCATCTAGTTTTTGAACTTACCAATGCATCATTTTGGATTGGAAGTGTAAATGCAGCTCCTAATTTTTCAAAAAAAAAGATATTGCTTTATTTTTTTAATTTCAGAAAATAAGTTCTATCTCTGTTGAATTTTCAAGCATGCATGTTTTTGTGGCCACTGCCCTTGAATTTTCAAGCATGCATCTTTCATTTTTTTTACTTTACACTTGTGTTTCTGAAATGATTGTGGAGGCCATGGGCCCCGAGTACCTCATGGGAAGCATTGTGGCCACTCGGATAGAGGATGGGCCGGATCATGTAATTAGGGATACAATATGTCTCGGCATATGTTATCTTACATGACAAGGAAAGAAATATAGTTCTAGCCGGTTACGTTGTGTTCCTGAAAGGAAATCCCTTAGTTAAATCCGACTAGGATTCCTACCATGTAACCTTACCTCCTCAGTATATAAGGAGAGGCAGGGAGCCCCCTGGGGCATACAGAATCTTACCAGAGAAACCTCAAAGGCAATACATAATAGCTGAAAGTAGGGTATTATCTTATCTTGAGGGCCTGAACCAGGATAAACTCGTTTCGTGTTCCTTTGCATCCATCAAGTTTAGGTCTTGCGAATACCCCATATAATTATTGCCGATACAAAGCATCGACATTTGGCACGCCAGGTAGAGGATTCGTCGACTTCATCTTCAACAAGCCTGATGGATCTAACCATCGGAGTTGACGGCGTCAAGTTCTTCCCTGGGCAAGCGATTAGCTTTGGGAGCCTTGACTTCATCGCCGACAATCTCGGCAACCTCTCCCTGTCTGACTCGGTTTCCACCCGATCGGCCAGGAGCCAGGCCGACCCAGCGCCAGATGGCTTACTCAACACTGCGGCAATTTTCAGCAACTTGTTGCGATGATTCCCAAGATGCACGAGTCTAGGGACAACTCTTTCTCCCGGTGTTCGACTCGGACTCGGCCGTGAGCCGGCCGAGATCGGGCTAGGGGAGGAGGAGATCATCAATTTCCTACTCGGACTCACCAACACCGCGGACATCTTCAATCCAAGTTCGATGTGGCTAAACCAATCTCCTGGAATTTGACTCGGATACGGCTCAGAGCCACTTGAGATCGGATTTAGGGAGGTTGGGGTCGTGATCACCCCTCGAAATTACTCCGAGTCCGACTCCCAGTCGGACAGCAGCTTGGGAAGCTTTTCTCCACTGCATGAAGTGTTCATGGCATCGAAGGGATCGACCCCTGGGCAAGACGCGTGCCAACTACGCGACCAAAATGAGGAGGAAGCTCGCCAACTGCGTGAGCAACAAGAGGAGGACACACGACCCCTGCAAGCCGAGTGCGACGCTCGCAACGACATCTTGCGCAAGGCTGGGCGGATTGCCCAACAAGAGATCCTCCAAACCCGAGTGGGCTGACCCCACAGCAGAGCGTCATGGTCGCTGCCACGCTGTTAGACACCTTGCAGTTCATGCCTGATCACCAGGCTACTCCGACCATTGCAAGGATCAAAGCAATGATCACTGCTGCAGCATGTCAACAACGACAACAGTCTGGTAATATACTCATACCATCGAACAAAACGGCTTCATATGCAGTGAATTCGTCTACCTCAACACGGCACCGAGTAGCTGGCTCTAGTCAGCATCACTTGGACTCTCGTCATACATCTCTCGACAACCAAAACAATGACCGATAGCAGTATCACCACTAGGACCGCCGGGACAACCAGGATACCCGGAGACGACTTCGACGAGATCTCCGCCACGACATCAATGCTCGACACCGGGAACGCGAGGAAGACGAACGCCGCCAACTTGAGGATGAACATGAGCGCTTTGGCCTACACCATGAGCGCTTCCATCGCCATAGTCGTAGTCAGCGCCCTCACCTGGATGAAGGAGTTCTGGCGTTCACTCAAGAGCTGCAGCAAGTTGACTGGCCATACGGTTTCAAGCCGACTGGTATAGAGAACTATGACGGCAAGACCAACTCGGAGTCCTGGCTCACCGTGTATACTTTGGCAATCTGACGTGGCTGGAGGCGATCACAAGGCCATGGCTAACTACCTGCTGGTTGCCCTGGCCGACTCGGCAAGAACGTGGCTAACGGGGCTTCCCAGGCAGTCAATCGGCTCCTGGGGGGAACTCCGTGAATACTTCATCGTGAATTTCTAAGGAACTTACGAGAGTCCGTCGTCCTAGTACGATCTGTACCAATGCCACCAAAGAAAGAACGAGTCCCTTCGCGACTTCATCAAGCGGTTCTCTGAGAAGAGGAACTCAATACCTAAAATCAAGGACGAGGTTGTCATTGCTGCCTTCCGCAAGGGAGTAAAGGATACCCCGTTCATCGCAAAGTTCCTCGAAAGCCTCCCAGTTCTATCAAGGCTTTGTTTGACATGGCGAACAAGTATGCCGACTCGGCTGATGCTATCGCCGAAGCGCTCGACAACAAAAAGGAGCCCCAACAGAAGGAGCGGAAGGACACCGATGACGTGGCCCCGACTAAGATTGGGAACCGCAAATGCAAGTCAGACGACATTGTAGCCATAGTCAAGCGCAACCGACCACAACCCCCGAGGATGGACGACTACCAAATATTCATGAACAGGCCATGCCCTTTCCACCCAAAGGGGAAACATGCGCCCAAGAACTGCTTCATGCTTAAAAAGTTTGCTTCTGAGCAGACATCAGCATCCGGCGAGCAGAAAGATAAAGACAAGCAGGACTTGGGCATAGCCGGTGACTATCAAGATCCTTAGGCTAAGCTCAATCACATATTCGGAGGGCCATCTGTATATGAGTCCAATCACAAATAGAAGCTAACCACCCAAGAGGTGAACTCGGTCTCGTCAGAAGCCCCCCAATATCTCTGTTGGTCAGAGACGGCAATTACATTCGACCGCGCGGATCACCCAGACTGAGTAACGCATCCAGGACGCTACCCACTCGTCCTAGAGCCGGTCATCAGAAGCGTCAAGTTGAAGAAGGTTCTCATCAACGGAGGAAGCGCACTTAACATCTTGTTCGCTAAAACGCTCGACGAGATGAAGATACCCCGATCTAAGCTGTGACCAAGTACAGCTCCCTTCCATAGGGTAATCCCCTATCTTTCTTTGACTCCACTCAGACAATCACTCTGCCAGTAACTTTTGGCACGTGGGAAAATTTTCGCATGAAGAACATCTGTTTTGAGGTCGCCGACTTCGAGAATGCCTATCATGCAATACTCAGATGGTCCGTACTCGCCAAGTTCATGGTAGTGCCTCACTATGCATACATGATGCTCAAGATACCAGGACCAGCAAGAGTACTCTCTCTACGCAGCGATGCTAAGCAAGCCTTCACCTGCGACAAAAAGAGTTACGAGCTGGCCTAGTCTCACGAAGAGGCAGTCGGACAAAGCAATATTAGACTAGTTGCAACAACTTCAAAGGAGGATGACCAAGTCCCGGCGAAGAAAGCAGCCACGTCGGGAATTTCAGCGGATTTAGAGACAAAGAAGATCCCCCTGGACCCTTCCGACCCTACCAAGACTGCGCTTGTCGGGACCGAACTCGACCCCAAATAGGAAGACGAGTTCATCACCTTCCTCTAGGCGAACAGGGACATATTTGCTTGGAAGCCTTCCGACATGCCTGGTGTACAAAGGGAGGTGATCGAGCATTCCCTCAACGTCAAGTTGGACGCCAAACCAGCCAAGGAACGATTGCGGCGCTTCGCACAAGACCGCAAAGATGCTATCCACGAGGAGATAACCAAGTTCCTGGCAGCCGGGTTCATCAAGGAGGTCTACCACCCAGATTGGCTGGTAAACCCAGTCCTGGTTCGTAATAAGAACGGTAAATGGCGCATGTGTGTCGACTATACTGACTTAAACAAGGCGTGTCCCAAAGATCCATTTGGTCTACCAAGGATAAATCAGGTGGTCGATTCAACTGCGGGATGCGAATTACTCAGTTTTCTCGACTGTTACTCGGGATATCATCAAATCAGCTTAAAGGAGGAGGATTGCTTGAAAACTTCTTTTATCACGCCATTAGGGGCATATTGCTATGTCACTATGCCGTTCGGGTTGAAAAACACAGGCGCAACGTATCAATGTGCTATTCAGCGGTGTCTTCACACTCAATTCGGGTGCAACGTGGTGGCATATGTCGATGATGTGATGATCAAGACCAAAGTCAAGGAGGACCTTATCGCCGACTTAGAAGAAACTTTTCAAAGCCTTCAAAAATTCAAGATGAAGTTGAACCCAGAAATATGCGTCTTTGGAGTACCTTTTAGAAAAATACTCGGTTTCATCATTTCACAACGTGGCATTGAGGCAAATCCAGAGAAAATCAATGCAATCATGAACGTGGCGCCCCCAACTAGCCAGAAGGACGTATAGAAACTGACTGGCTGCATGGCAGCACTCAACCGATTCATTTCTCGATTCGGCGAATGGGGCATGTCCTTTTTTAAATTACTGAAGAAAGTTGACAATTTTCAGTGGACGCCAGAAGCCCAACAAGCATTTGAAGACTTCAGGAAGTTCCTCACATCACCACCTATGTTGGCATCACCAATGCCCCAAGACAAGCTTAAATACTGGATGATGTACTTCGATGGTTCTCTGCGGATCGATGGAGCTGGAGCTGGCATCGTCCTGACGTCGCCCACTAGAGAAAGCTCAAATATGTCCTTCAAATACATTTTTCAGCATCTCACAATGTTGCTGAGTACGAGGCACTTATCCACGGGCTCCATATCGCCATATCACTTGGTATCCGCCAACTAGTGGTTCGCAGGGATTCTCAACTCGTGGTAAACCAAGTCATGAAAGACTAGACGTGTCTGGACGACAACATGGCGACATATTGTCAAGAATTGCGGAAGCTGGAGAATAAGTTTGATGGGCTGGAAATCACACATGTTTTGCACCGATACAATGAAGCCGCAAACGAACTAGCCAACATGGGATCCAAGTGAGAAGTGGTCCCGACAGGAGTTTTGTTGCGCAATTGCTGGAGCCATCAATCAAGAGAAAGCCTGATCTTGAACAGTCAAGGGCTGAACCTATCCCGGAGACAAGAGAAGTGCTAATCATCTCTCAAGGCTGGCGGACTTCAATCATCCGATTCTTAATAGAAGACGAGCTCCCAGAAGACCACAGTAAAGCCGAGCAGATCAAACATCAAAGAAAATGTTTTCTTGTAGTCGAGAAGACTTTTATCGTCGAAGCGCACCCGGAGTCCTCATGTGCTATGTCATATCGGAGGAGGGCAAGCAGATTCTGCAGTCCATCCACTCTGGTATCTATGGCAACCATGCCGCATCAAGGATGTTAGTCGAAAAGGCTTACAGATAAGGATTCTTTTGGCCGACTGCGGTTACTGATGCTAAAGACATAGTTTGGACATGCGAGGGATGTTAGTTCTTTGCTCGGCAAACACATCTACCAGCCCAGGAATTACAGACAATACCAATATCTTGGCCCTTTGCAGTTTGGGTGCTCGACATGGTCGAGCCATTCAAGAAAACACCAGGAGGGTTCACACACTTGTTTATTGCGGTGGATAAGTTCACAAAGTGGATTGAAGCAAAACCCGTTGCTACCATCACAACGGACAGGGCAAAAGACTTCATCATGGGTATTGTATACCGATTTGGAGTTCCCAACCGCATTATAACGGATAACGACACTCAGTTCACTGGCGGTATCTTTCAAGATTTCTTTGACAACTTTAGCATTAAGATGTGTTATGCTTCTATGGCACACCCACGGAGCAATAGGCAGGTTGAGCATGCAAACGGCATGGTCTTACAACATATCAACACTAGGGTGTTTGACCGACTATAACCATATGTAGGGCGGTGGGTGCAAGAGCTCCCATCTGTTCTCCGGTCTCTACGAACCACGGTCAGTCGAGCAATAGGGCAATCCCCTTTCTTCCTAGTCTATGGTGCCAAGGCTGTGTTACCAACCAAGTTGGAGTTTGGCTCTCCACGAGTTCGGGCCCACTCAGAAGACAGGTCAAATGAAGACCGACTGGTCGAGTTTGATCAATTGGAAGAAGTAAGGGACATCGCAACTATCCAGTCGGCGAAGTATCTTCAAGGCTTGCATCGTTATCATAGTTGTAATGTCCGTGGCCGCGGCTTTTTGGTGGGAGATCTTGTTTTGAGAAAAATACAAACCACCAAAGACAGGCACAAATTATCTCCCTTATGGGAGGGGCCGTTCATTATCGCTGAGGTGACACATCCGGTGCCCACCGACTGAAGACAGAATACGGTGTCCTAATTAACAATTCATGGAACATAGAACAGCTACGTCTTTTCTATACCTAAGCATTGTACTCAATTATACATATATAAATAAAGTTTTTTACTCTGACTCACTACGCCGATTGTTTCAACCAAGTAGTAAGTCAGGGGCTACATGATGATAGCATGTCCTTTATTATGACTAAAAGCTCGAGTTTGTTTTTATCTAACTCTGGAAGTTTTATAACGATTATGCTAAGTCTTGTCGAGTATAGTTTTACGGGATAAACGCCTTTTAAAGTTGGTCCTTAAGCGCTCGGCATAGATTGGCTAGTCGGGTAAAACAAATGATGGCAGCGATATAACACACACTCAGCAAGATTTCACAACAAACAGCAAAATTATTTACAATATATATACATTGTTTTTGTTCTCCTCAAACACCGACTACTTAAGAGTTCATGTTTACAATGGCAGATTCTCAGCTATTGACCGAGCAGTAGGCCTAACCTAGTTGATCAACTCCAAGCTATCCTCTGGGGTAGTGCCCTCAACAAAGCCTTCGCTAACCGCCTCAATATCTACCCAGGGGTAGAGAGACTTTGTCATGGCCAATGCTTGGGAGATGCCCACGGTGGCATGCTCTGTGGCAAATTCCTTCAGAATAGCCGAAGCCTCTTCAAGACGTCGAGCCACCTGGGAGGGAGAACTTGAGCTGGATCTGGCTTGGCCTGGCTGCATGATATCTAATAAGGTCTTTGCTGAATCCACTATGGCATTCCGCGAATCCTTTATTACTTTGATCTCCTTGGCAAAGGCACTGAATTGAATCTGCGCATTGATCTTGAAGGCTACTCATACAGAAGAGAGACATAAGCAAGCTTGGATATCTAGTTGGGTAGAGTACAAGAGCGGATATGCAACTTACTCGCATACTCGGTGTCGACCTTGGACTTTGCCTTTTCGAGCTCCTTTAGCTCTTTCTTTAGGCATTTGATCTCCAGGGATTGGTTATTCAGATTCATCTTGAGAGCTACAGCCGAACAAGACTGAAGATTATAAACATAGAGACGATGACTGGGACAACTCGGGCAGGAGGGGGATTACCTCTGATGGTCCCAATTTTTTCCCACTGCTCATGCCACAGCTTATTGACTGAGTCCTTCAACCAGTCCTCCCTCTCCTTGCTGGTCCGTTCTAGCTCGTCCTTGGTGGCTTGGAGCTGGTTAAGTTGAGCGATCTGGGGAGCGAGTTGGGTAAGAACCTTACCCATCTTCTCAGATCGCTCAACGACTTTCTGTACAAGTCGGACGATTATCAGACAATGCGAGTTACAATTGTAGAAGATACAAGATCGGTCAATTAGCTTCAAGTTGCAAACATAGTCGGTCGAATGGCATACTTGGACATTCCTTGAAGCTTGAATGGCCGCCTCCATCAGCTTGACTCTTTACCTCTGGGCAGCCTCCTCGTTTAGTTCAAAAGTTTCTTTGTCTCCTTCCGGGGTAACCCAGTAAAACACTCAGGGGAAATTTGGCAGAAGGGCTTCGAGTCTGGGAAGGTCGTCATCTTTTGAGGACGAGGACAATGGAGGAGAGGGAGTCCTAGGCCTGGGGTCTTCAGGGGATGCTGGCTCTGCAGTGGACTCGGCAGTTGGGACTTCGGCTATGCTTGTGTTGTCCAGACTGGGCGAAGTCTGTGGCCTAGTCGAGTGTGCTGTCTCAACCTTGGGGGTTGGAGCAGCACTCGGCTCAGGCTGGGGCTCTGTGGGCTCGGCCTCAGTCGGGACGGCGATAAAACTAGGGGTCGGTGGCACTGTCCCCTTGGGATCAGCGTCACTAGGCTTCCTGCATGATTATGTTACAATCAGAGCATTGCATTGTAATTCAGGATTTTTGAAGATTGAAGGATTCATACCTCTTGGAAGTCTTAAATCTCCACCCCTGAGCGTTAGGGGTGGAGGTAGTCGACGAATGGCCCGAAGGCCTACTCGGCGGCACGGCAACAGAAGGTGTGGAGCCCGGGCCAGTCGGCGCCACACTAGATGTGGCTAGCTGGGTTTAGGGGAGTTGTTGGTGGTGCGGTCCTGGGGCTGGTCGGTCCTAGGGTTGTGCTACTAGGGTCCTTGATCTTTGGACCGCCTGATGCCATACTCGGCATGCTCTTTTTCTTGGCCTAGTCTGCCATGGGTTGCTTCCTAGCCTTCTTGGGGCTAGGTTGGACAGCCGACGGGCTGACCGGCCGCTTTCGGGACTCCCTAGCCGGTTGGTGGGGAGGATTTGACGAGAACTCAGCAAATTCCTACAAGCATATGCACAAGGCCAGACTCAATTAGGCCAAGCTCATATCAACCATCACAGACAAATATCAGGACAATCAAAGAACAAGATGTTATGGTCAGCCGGGGCCTGCTTTGGGATTAGGGCTTGGGAGAACTCTTAGCGTTTAGGGTCTCGACTACTCCACTAACGAAGTAATCGAGCAAGGTGTCGGTGACGACATCCTTGTCGACAAAGTTGGAGCACTCCTGAGTCGGGTCTTTCTTCCCCTGGTAGTCATAGCTGAGGTGAATCCTGGCCTTCAGGGGTTGAATCCACCGATTCTGGAAGATCCGCACCACCCATGGCCCGGTCAGCCCCTTGTCTCTTTAGGGCCTCGATCTTCTCTAGCAGCAGCTACACCTGGACCATCTCAGCTTGAGACGGGAGAGTCGTCCAGCTCTCCAGAACCGTGGGGGGATTTCCTATGAAGGACGGCAAGGAGGGCTCGAGGTTTGAGCAGTAAAACCACTCCTGGTGCCACCCTTTCAGCGAGGTCTTCAGGGGAACATACAGGTATGCTTTCTTCATCTTGTTACCGAGTTGAAGACCTGCTCCCCCTATCACTTGGGCTTTGGACTTGGAGGGCTGTGGCTTGACATGGAAAAGAAAGCGGAAGAGATTGAAATGGGGATCGACCCCGAGAAAGGCTTCAGAAGGGTCACGAAAATTGAGATCTAGAGGATGGAATTGGGGTTGAGATGGATGAGCTCAATTTTGTAGTAATCGAGGAGGCTGCGGAGAAAATCAGAAGATGGAAGAGCAAATCCTCTATTGAAAAAAGAGGCGAAAACCACGAGTTGATAAGCTTCTTGGGTTAGAGGCATTTATTCCTCTCCAGGTGTGCTAGCTTCGAAGAACAAGTGGTTGATGTCGGCCACAACCCAGACGGAAGATTGGGGATGTCAAATGGAGCCCTCAGCATTTTCGGAATGTGGAAAGAGGGGGAAGAGCTTCTAGAGGATGGGAGTCGAAGCGGAATGAAGAACTCTGCAGATTTCTAGAGGGGAGCTCGAGCAAGCAGAAACCCTAGGCGGAGCAGAGAGCGTGAAGTTTGGGCGCGTTTCTGGAAGCCGAAGCGATTTGGCGATTTGGAGGAGAAAGGGGAATCTTTTCTCTCTCCCCGTGATTTATGGGCCTGCGCTGGGTGGCTGGTCTGGGCTGACTTGCTCAGTAATGGGCCATAAGATATTAGTTCCTAAATAGCATTCTCTATTGGGCCAGTGGCTGTCTGTGTTAAAATCATAGTACAGGTGCTATTTTATAGGAACCGATTGAAATAATCAGATATGCTTCATGGTGAGCCTAATTGCTGGACATATATGTTCAGATATCTGAGTTATTTGATAGGTATTGAGGATATATCCTTACAAGGATCAATGGCTGGTCTCCATTAAGATTAGAGATGCAGGTATCTCTCAAGTACACCTACCCACATATTGGGTCAAAATCCATAAAGTGGTACTCGGCTTACATGCTTAGCCAAATTGCCTTGAGCAAAAATATTTCCAGCTGATATAATGCTGAAGAGTTCAATTTCTGAGTAATATATCACTTGAGAAAGACTTAAAGGTTAAAGATTTTTGACTTTATATTTAATTGTTTCACAATTAAGCACAAAGTCAAGGGCTACACCTAATAAGTGCGCCTACACAGTGCACACTATTTAACTTTTTCTATGAAGCCCTTCACAACCTCATTGTCGGCTGACATGAAGTAGGACTTGGAGAAGAGGTACTCGGACAATGAGAACTCAGGAGCAATGCACTCGAGAAATCTTCACCATGGAGGATGAGCACTTGGTGTCAGCTGTGACTTAACTATGAAGGTTTCAGGGGCTACAATGGAGGCCATGGCCCCGGGTACCTCATGGGAAGCATTGTGGCCACTCAGAGAGAGGATGGTCCTGATCAAGTAATTAGGGTTACAATAGGACTCGGCATATATTACCTTACATGACAAGAAAAGGGATATAGTTCTAGCCGGTTATATTGTGTTCCTGAAAGGAAATTCCTTGGTTAAGTCCGACTGGGATTACTACCATGTAATCTTACCTCCTCAGTATATAAGGTGAAGCAGGGAGCCCCCTAGGGCATATAGAATCTCACTAGAGAAACTCAAAGGCAATACACAATAGCTGGAAGTAGGGTATTACCTCATCTTGAGGGCCTGAACCAAGATAAATTTGTTTCGTGTTCCTTTGCATCCATCAAGTTTAGGTCTTGCGAATACCCCCATATAATTATTGCCGATACAAAGTATCGACAATGATGCACTGGAGCGACAGCTATGGTGTTCCTGACAAGATGCATTGGTTTAAGAGCGATAGCAATGGCAAGTCATTTGTTGAGAAAGATAGCATCGAGGCAGATGCAATAGTAGTATTGCTACTGAAGAAAGGCCACGGGACACTGTTGGAATATGCCATCTTACATGCAAGGTAATCAGTATCGGGATATTAGGTTGTATCATTTTTTACCTGATAGTATCATAGGATCAGGATTCTATCATAGGATCGAGATAGTATCAAATTTTAAAAAGTACATATTTTTATATAGTATTTGCAATATGTTGTATAAATTGAAGCCTATAATATTGATTTTGATAAATTTAATTGATATTTTGTAAATTTGAATGAAGTTATTTACATTATTTTCAATCTACCTTATTTTAAATAATATTTTCTAGGATCGTAGGGATTATAGGATCGGGATACTACGATTCATCTAGTAGAATCGTATGGAAGTTAGGATACTATGTGGGTTCGGTATCTGTGGAGGCCATGGGCCCTGGGTACCTCATGAAAAGCATTAAGGCCACTCGGACAGAGGATGGGTCTACCTTGGTAATTAGGGATACAATAGGACTCGGCATACATTATCTTATACGATAAGGAAATGATATATTCCTAGTCGGACACGTTGTATTCCTAGAAGGAAATCCCTTGGTCGGAGTCCGACTGGGATTTCTACCTTGTAATCCTGTCTCCTCGGTATATAATGGGAGATAGGGTGCCCCCTTGAGGGCATAGCGAAATCTCACCAGAGAAACCTCAAATGCAATACACAAGAGCTGGAAGTAGGATATTACCTTACCTCGAGGGCCTGAACTAGTCGTGTTCCTTTGCAATCCATTAAGTTTAGGTCTCCCTAGTAGCCCTATATTCTTATTGCTGGTGTAAAACATTGACAGTTTCATTTCGGCTTGGTAGGATCGTAGTATCATAAGATACTAGGTACTTATCGGGATTCTGACAACCTTGCTTACATGTCTATGTCAAGAAACAATGAGAGGAACTAGAAAGCTATCTAGTAGAACAACGACCTCTTAAGGTATGGCAAGTGTTTCCGTCCCCTGTGGATGAACCATTTGAGGCCCAATGGGAAGGGGGCTTTCACCAAGGAAGAGGAGAATAAAATCATTAAGCTCCATTACAATATGGGGAATAAGTGGGCTCATGGTTTCTCATGTAAGTTCACCTTCTTGTTCAAATTTTCTCTTATGCACTATTAGAATTTCTGTCTCTGGAAATTGTTTACAAAATTGTACTCCCTCTGTCCAAGAATATACGACATTTGGATTTTTTTTGGAGAGATTAAGATTGAGGTGGGGGATGGTTGTGATTGATTGAGATGGGGAAGTAGGTGATGAATTTAAATCAGGGATTGTTGTGATTAGTTAAGATTAGGAGGTAGGTGGGGATGTCCTTATATTCTTGGACAAATTTTAAACCCTAGATGTCGTTATATTTCCAGATAGAGGGACTAGTCCTTTGATAGTTTTTTTGCATTACAAGTATGTTTTGTGACCTATACACGGACCTTTGAGGATTATAATATTTGGAAGTTCAACTATTGGCGAGATCATTTAATTGAAAGTTAAATATTTGTTTCGTTTAATTGAATAAATGATGTCAATTTCATTCCGCTGAACGAGTGTGGTTATCACCACAACTCAGATCAACCCTTGATTACATTAGAATTAAAAAATAGTGTTAAAGTTCCATGAATGAAATTTATCTTAGAAATGTAGCCTATTTGCTTGTAAGGTTTAGGGATTTCTATTTAAAGTAAATTGTTAGCATTTTCGCACTTGCAATCTTTTGTCTGGTATTATTCTACTAAAAATCAGGAGCCATGGGCTAATCTAAGTTTTAAACTGAAATTTAGGTCTCGCTTCATGCAATTAGTATCTTTGTGGTTGTAAACATTGTCACTTTCATATACTTTTTATATCCATTATCATTGCTATTAACTTGACCACATGCGCTCATTTGCCAGGGCATACTTGTCATCGATATAAATCTTGAAAATAGAAACTTATATACCTGGATCATGTTTGCATGTTGTATATCCTAGGGGAGATGTCTGTCAGACTGGGAGAGGGATCTTTATACATGTTCGGGTCCTCCTCAGAGTAATAATCCTACTCCTGTCGACCGAGAGGCCGGTTTTTATATCGATATGGGAAAAAAGAATAGGTACAAGGATGTATTTATCTAGCCTAAATCTAGTATCTATTCTCGTCGGGGATTCTGACGAGATATTTGTTGGATGGGCTGTCGAGGACTCTTGACGAGTATGGCTTGGTGGATCTAGATCTTGATCTCCGCAAGGTTCGATTATGGCTTGTATTGACTTGTTGTCTGTTGTTCCTGGCCCCTCCTAGGGCTGTGTATTTGTACCCCTAGGTCCCTTCATATTTATGAGGGACTCATAGAGTTATTCTTGAAAGTCTTCTGTTAAATCCACTCCATATCCGATAGGTCTTTATTGATCTTGCCGAAGTTGGTCTCATATTCCTTATCTTCTCAGGAGGTTACCCTAATTTGGGGAGGTCCTTGCCGTATGCGCATAGGTATTCCATGTATAAACTGGTGTCTCCCTTAGTCATAGGGTATGCCATATTTTGTACACCAACAATATTGATAATGAAATAAGGAACTACTGGAACACTCGAATAGAGAAATGTAAGGATATCAACATGAGTCTGCTGACTTTAGTTTAGGGGAGAAACTGGCCAATGATCCTCTGCATGGAAATGGTCTATATGTTCTTGGTTTTACATTAATAGTGTCTCTGGTGATCTAGAAGATACTAGTATATATTATATATGCACCCCAATTTTTGGATGTTTTCCATAAATAATATACTTGGTCAAAGATTTAGATCAAAAGATTATGACTCCATAAAAGAACAAAGAAATCACCACTTCTTGTGTTTGATGCAACCAACAACAATATATTTCCATCAATTGAGCTATCCCTAAACCATTCAGAGAAGTACAAACAAGCTTTTGGTATTGACCATTATTCTTTGATTAACTCATTAACAAACTAGGTCACCTTCTATACAATTGCTTTTTGTACCAACCATGGATTTTTTTTCAATTTTCTGTACTTCTAGGTCCACAATCGGTACTTTGAAATTGGAGCTCCTTTCACTCAAAATGCTTATTTTGATCCAAACAACTAGCCCATGTACTCAAGGACTTTTGCAATACAACCGACCAACTTTGCAGATGTCTGCATGCAATCTGTAGTATTACCAACAAAATCTAAGCATGTGGCACAATAGAACAGTGATCAATCGGAAGAAGTACTTCATGAAATTCATGGATTAAAATATGTTGTGAAAGAAGAATTTTCTACAGGGAGTTTGAGTTCCACTGTTGGTGTGCATGTGATGCTATGAGAGAATCTCCAAAGTTAGATCTATGTGAGGAATATCAGGAACAATATCATGACTTTTATGTTCTTTTGGCAGCAGTATCGCAAGAAGATCTTTAGAACTCTAAACTCTTTCGGTTTGTATAGTTTATTTATTTTGCCTACTACGTATAGTAGTTTAGCTATTGTCTTGTTAATATCCATTTACAACATAGATCTCCATGACTGGCCCCAATGAAATGGCTGTGCCACAATTTGAACAAGGAGATGATTCACCTCTTCGAGAAGGTTTCACACCAGATACATAGTTATATTTGAATGATATCAATCCATCCACCTTTGAAGATGCGAATGAATTGTTTATGGAAATTTTCATCAAAAAATTGTTTATGAAAAACAAAGTAGGCACTAAATGTGAACATGTGGAAATAGAACCACCACCTTCCTCAAGTGATGCATTTGGCTTGTTATCCTTTGTGCAGCAACACCCTTTGGTGTGTCAGGTTTCATAAAACCTTTACTAGCCACCTATTCTTAAAATTATCCTTTGCAGTGCTCATCCTTCCTAACATTTGTGTCGATGATTTCAGATGACTAAAGCCTGATCTGTCATGATCTGCTGCCCTCTAGGATGAACTCATGACATGCAACCATGCATTTCGTTGATAAATCTCATGAAGACTACTCAGTCATCAATTTTGTCGTTCTCCACTCGGAAGCGGAACTTTGTCATCTCTCTTATCAGGATTATTTCCAATTTGGATATCGACATACTTGTTCTTCACGTCATCAAATTTACCTATTCCTTATTTTAGGTGTGCCATGTTGAGTTCCCTCCACTATTATGTTTTCCCCTATCAAATTCAAAGAGATTGTTTCATGTTGCAATGTTCTACCAGCAAATTCAAAGATAATTTTCTTTCATGTTGCACATGATTTAGTTGTTTTGCAAGTATGTGTGTCTCTCTAAACCAGATGAGGGTAGGTTGCGTGGTGAATATCTTTTTATCTAATTCTCATGTACGAGTGCATAAAACATTCACTTGGTTGATATGCATCTCCTAACCATTACAGCGGAGGACACTCAACATAGCCTTGATTCCCTCTACTGACTTGCCATGATGCCTCATCTCGCCCATATAATTGGCCTATGCTGTGATTCGCCCACTCCAACTCCACCATTGCTGGAGGAGGAGGCAATCTCCATCTCGCCTAAAGCCTCGCTCCCTCACATCCATTGCATCAGTAGACGACATAGCTGAACCCTATACCGCAATCTTCTGCTAGAAGGGCAGAGAAATATTTCTTCAAGCTTCTTGCAACTCCATCACCTTGTTTTGGTGCGGTAATGTCTTTAGATTGCTGAGATGTGGTGTGCTTCTTCTCCTTTTTTGTTTCTGGTAAGTGGTTTCATCTGTAAATTGCCTAGAATGTAGATATTTAATGGCTCCGTTTCATGTACAAAACCTATTCTGTAATATGTGCCCGTTCCATCAACTTCTAAACTTACCAATACTTTGTTTAAGATTGGAAGTGTAAATTCATCTCATGGTTTTTTTAAAAAAGAAGATGTCACTCCATTTTTCAATTTCAGAAAATACGTTCTATCTTCTTTTTAAAAATAAATCTTAAGCTATACTAGCAATCTAAGTTTTAGTGGCTATTGACTTTCAGGAATGCATCTTTCTGTTTGTTTTGGACAGTTCAACTTGTGTTTCTGACATAATGCATTGTCGGCAAAACGGGACTGGGGGTCCCCACAGTCACGGGAACGCATGGATCTCCGGCCACATCAGCTCCTCCGGGCCCACATTCTGCACAAAAGACGGCCGGCTACAGTCGCTGTCCCGCTGAGTGCGCCCCCCCTGCCCGGGTGCGTCTTCCCCGGACCCGGGAGCGCATTCCCCGGGTGCGCCCTCCCGTGCCCGGGTGCGCCTCACCCGGGTGCGTCTTTTCCGTGCCCGGACGCGCCTCGCTCCGGTGTATCCTCCCCGGTCCCAAGGCACGTTCTCCAGAAGCGAACCAGCTCCCCAAATACTCGCATTAATGGTGAGGTGACAGGGCGCCTCCCGCCTGTCTCCCGACAGCATCTCCATAATCTGGTCGCCCGACAAGGAACCGACCAGACAGCCGCCTACAGCAGCCAGGCGGCAAGATGACCCGATGTGCTCTGCACAGCCGCCCTCAGCAGGCGGACAGCGGCGACTAGACGTCCTCCAGCGTGGCGCGGCAGACGGGCGCCGACCGGCACGACAAGACGTAGCATAGCTAGCTCTCTCTCTCTCCCCCCCCCCCACTTATGACAGGCGCTGTGGACTCCCCTCGGGGATAAAAGGAGGATCCACACCTGACGAAAGGGAGGGAGAAGATCTGACTGGAGCATACCCTAGTTACTGTTCTTCTTCTTCAGCTCCGGCCTCGAGCTAAGCTGACCTTGTAACACAGCAAACCACATTCATCTCCACATAGCATACACATAGGAGTAGGGTATTACGCCTCCGAGCGGCCCGAACCTGTCTAAATCCTCCTGTCTCCTTTGTGTGCCGATTCATCCAACCATCTATCTTCTTCCACCGAGCGCCGACTTCGCCTGAGAACTACTCCCCTGGCCGAATTTCAAAGGGGGGTCTCCTGACTTCCCGCCGTTGGAGTTTCATCCTCCGACATGCATGGTAGTGAGAGTGATGGTGTTCCTGACAAGACACATTTATTTAAGAGCAATAGTGATTCATTCGTGGATAAAGATAGCAGTAAGGACACCCTACATAGAGCAGGAGCCCCGGTACTGAAGAAGGACCCCTAAACACTACTGGAAGATGCCATCTTAGAGGCATATGTCAAGAAGCATGGTGAGAGGAATTGAAAAGCTATGCAGAAGAACGCCTGCCTCTTGAGATGTGGCAAGAGTTGCCGTCTCTAGTGGATGAACCTTCTAAGGACAACCTAGAGAAAGGGCCTTTCACCAAGGCACAGTACAATAAGATCATTAAGCTCCATTGCAATATGGGGAATAAGCGGGTTCAGATGGCTGCTTATGTAAGTTCACCTTCTAGAAAATTTTTTCTTATGCACTCTCAAAATATTCAGTAAATTGCCCTCATAGTACAATAACCTAGTATGTGGTTGCAATCTAGTGCAAGAACATGAAAAATCAGCATATCGGTGCACAACTTGGCTAGTGTGTGCATTTTGGTCAAAAACACTAACATATATGATTTATATTGTTTTGTTGTTTGCTACTCTAATTATAACATTGTATTGTTGGTTTCAAGATTCAATTTTGCTGGTCTCCTACGATAATAATCTTTGCAAGTGATTTTATTTTTCTGGGTCCATCACTGCAGATAACATGAGATATGTTTAAATGGTCAAAAAGCCTGTCATGCATATTATGTTTTGATAATATCTTTTCAATTCCAAGAGGCAAGCTATTGTTACTATTGTAAAACAAGTGAAGTTAATTGACTTGGATTATCAACAGTGAACTTGCCACTCTCTTGAAAATTACATTGTTGAGGCCATGTAAGGACATTCTGTATAATATTATCTAGCACACAACACTTTCTTTCCTTGCGCATGCCTAGCTATAACGATAAACATCACTAAACAATAACATTACTCGCACATCCTTACCGAAGTGGCTTGCTTATGTTACTAAAAAATCTTGCGTGGCACATCCTTTAACTAAAACGCATGCACTAGCTAAGTTGTTGGTATGCTTGTTTTTCAAGTTGCTGCACTAGATCACACCCACATGTCAAGTTCTTGTATCAGAGATGCAATTTACTCCAGAATATTTATCTCTTGAAACTGCTTATAAAGAGTAGTTCTTTGATAGTTTTTGCATTACAAGCACGTTTTGTGACCTATACACGGGTCTATGGGGATTGTTAATATTTGGAAGTTCAACAACTATAGCTGAGATTATTTAATTTAAAGTCAAATAGTTGTTTTGTTCAATTAAACGAATGGTGTCAATTTCGTTCTTCTGAACAAGTGTGGTTATCACCAAAATCATATCATCCTTGATTATATTAGAGTTAAATAATGACAAAGCTCCATGCTTGAAATTATCTTAGAAATATAGCCTAGCAAGGTCTAGGGATTGCTATTTAGCATAAATCGATGTCATCTTCGCACTTCTAGGGATTGCTATTTAGCATAAATTGATGTCATCTTCGCACTTGTAATCATCGGTTTGGTATGGTCCTACTAAAAATCAGGAATCATGGCTAGTCTAAGGGCCTGTTCGTTCCCACTACTTCCCCTGGCTTATTTTTTTCGTTTTCCACGCGCACGCTTCCCAAAACGATAAATGGTGTGTTTTTTGCAAAAATTTTCTATATGAAAGTAGCTTTAAAAAAGCAAATAGATCCATTTTTCAAGTTTTTAATAGTAAATACTTAATTAATTATACGTTAATGACGTTTCTCATTTTACGTGCGACTTATTTAAGCCACCCAATAAGCTACAAAGAACACCCCCTAAGTATTAAAGTGAAACCTTAGTCCAGTTTTATGCAATCTGTCTTAATAGTTATATGCATTTTAAAACATTGTCACTTTTATATGCATTTTTTTGTCTATCGCCATTGCTATTAACTTCATCACATGTTCTTAGGTGCTAGGGCATACTGATAATAAAATAAAGAACTACTATAACACTAAAAAAGGAAATGCAATAATATTTGTTTGCTTTTGTATCCCACCGATATAAGCTAACGAGCTTTGAACAAATACCAACATGAGTCTGTTGACTTTAGTTTTAGGGACAAGCTACCCAATAATTTGCTGCATGGAAATGGTCTATATGTTCGCTTATTTCGTGATATTCTCATTTATTGTCTTGAAGATGCTAGTATATATTATCCACCCAAATTTTCGTGCATTTCCATCAATAGTAAAGTTAGATATGAGAGTAGGAGTTGTGACAACAACATTATGACTCCTGAGAAGATCAAATAAATCGAGTAGGAGTTGTGACAGAATATGAGATTCATCTTCAAAATATGTTGAATGCAACCAATAGTGATATATTTTGGCCTATCTCTAAACCACTCTAAGAAGTTAAGATAGGCTTTTGGTATTGACTGTCACTGTGTGACTAACTTTAATAACAAGACTATGTCACCTTCTACATTTACTTCCTTTGCCTACTATGGCTTTTCAAATGGTCACTTCGCTACTTTTAGGTCCACAATTGATCCTTGGAGTTAGAGCTCTCTTCACTCCAATTTGTTGAATTTGATCAAAATGATTACTTGGTCCATGTACTCAAGGACTTCAGCAATGCAACCGGCCAACTTTGTTGATGTCTACATGTATTCCACAATTGCCAGTGAAATCTAAGCACGTGGCACCAAAGAATAATGATCAATAGGAAGAATTACTTCACGAAGGTCATGTATTGAACTATGTGGTGAAAGAAGGGTTTTCTGCACGGAGTTTGAGTTTCGTTGTTGGTGGGCCATATGATTCTATAAAAAAAATCTTCACAGCTTCAAGAAGCATGGTGAGAGGATATGGAAAGTTATGCAGAATAACACTGGCATCTTGAGGTGTGGCTAGAGTTGTTGTCTCTGGTAGATGAACCATTTGAGGCCTAACCTGAAGAGGAAAAGGAGAATAAAATCATTAACCTCCATTACAATATGGGAAAAAAAGATGATTGTGTAACTTCACCTTCTAGTTTAATTTTATTTCATGCACTTTTAGATTATTTGTCTCTTGAAACAATGGTATAAATGTGTAGTTCTTTATAGTTTCGCATTATGCTGGGCTAGGCTGGCATGAAACAAGGCCATGTAGTGGCTCAAGAGGAGGAGAAGAGAGAGAGGTGGATAGATTGAGCAAGATGATCTAGGAATGACCTAAAAGAGGAACAGGGACGGAAGGGAGCAGGGCGATGAAAGGGTTTCAAGCCAATGCAAACAGTGGAGGTTTAAAATTTTTTATTAGATGGTTTGAGTTGATTTTGATGAAATGATTTTGATATAGAGGAATTTGGAAATTTTTGTAATTTTTAGATTGTTCTTTCAATGGAGATTTGAGTGGGATTTACATCAGTGGCAATGATCGGGAGGAAAAAGGGAGAATGCAAAGAATTGGAAAGAGTCCATAAAAACAAAGAAGTTCGAGACTTTTTGCAAAAAAAAAATCTCTGAAAAATCTAGTTTTACATATGGCTGGAGGGAGTACATGATTTATCTATATTACTATATATGTTAAAAAAAATTATGACTATTTATGCCCCTATATTGCAAATGAAATGGAAACATGGAGGACTCAAGGTTTTTGTGTTGGAAGTGGATTCCATAAAGCAACTTGCTGAAACTTGTGTAGAGGAATTTATTGACCAGCTATGCATGTATATTTGCTTCTTCCTTCCAAAGCATGTCTCGAATTTCGCAAAATTAGCATCCAAACCATCCATTTTCCATCAATCTATCTATTATATACTAAAGATCCATTAAAAATCTTATAGAGTGCTCCTAAGCTGCCATATATCACGTCTTAGAAATTACGTGAAAAAAAAATCAAAATATCCAGCTCTCCGTTTTCACTTAAATCGATGGACCCATTATTCCACACCATTAGATTAGATTAAAAAAAGTTAATCCTCATTCTTTCCTGTCCTGCGTACGTACGTACTCCTCCATACTTATGTACCTGCCCCCTTCTTTTCACTTTGTGTGTAATATTCAAATAAGTCTAACCATTAAATAATATATTTAATTACTAATTCATTTGAATATTGTGTTTCGCATGATTAAACCAATAATTTAAAACCCATATATGTTTTGATTAAAAGTTGCACGTAAGCCTCTATTCTAGCCCTTTGTTTGTCATCTAAATAGTCATAAAAATTACTAACAAATTTAACAACGTAGATTATTTCATATATTACCCCATAAACATACATGGAAAAATTAAATCGCTAAATTAGAAAATCATAGAAATTCTAAAAAAAGCAAATCATCATGCCCTTAATTTCACTTAAATCGGTGGACCCATTATTTTAAACATTTATAAACTAAAGGTACATTTTGAAGCGCTCGTAAATCACCCTATGCCACTCTAATAAATTAGAGAAAATCCTACTAAAAAATACAAAACTTCCGGCCCTTAATTTTCACTTAAATCAATGAACCTATTATTTTTAACCATTGGATATTTAGAGTTGATCTAATGTATATAAACAGAAATGGGACAAGCCAACGACCCAACGCTATTCTTCAGCACACACACCACGGATATAAGACGTTCATGCTCTCGGGCGGTGCGCCCTCGCACCGAGAAAAAACTTGTGTCATGCATGCATGGATGTACCGATCCCATGTTGCTCTTTTATCTAAGTAAAAAATATATCCAGCATGCGTGCACACAGGGATGCACCAGCTAGCGCTTCAATTAATTTACTCGATGGTGAATGATTTGATGATTTGAGAAATAACCTACAAATAAGTATCATCAATTAATTTAGTCCATGTCAGTACCTTGCCTTCCTTCATTTGAATGCTTTGATGATTTAATAAATAACCAACAAATAAGTATGCGTTAAGTAAAATCAAATATGCAATTTATGATCACATTAAACAACCTCTAGAATGCTCATAGAACTTCTCTGAATGCCTCTCATAAATTAGAGACAATCGTAGAAATTCTAAGGAAAAAACTAAATATTATGCTCTTATTTTCACTTAAATTGGTGGTCCCATTATTTGTATTCATTGATTTGATGGTAAATATAATCCGCAAGGACATCCCCTCCCCTCTACATGTTGACTCTTTCTCCTCTTCTTCTTTAATAAAGATCCATTAAATATTCTCTAAAGCACTATTAGCCCGCGAAGTGTCAAAAGTAAAATTAAGAGAAAATCTAGAAAATCTGATAGAAAAGGCAAAATAACTACTCATCGATTTTCACTTAAACCTGCGGACCCATTATTTTAGACATTAGATCAAGTTTTACCCAAGTTGTTAGGCACACTATTTTAGACAATTATATTTATCTACAATTCGAGCCCCCTCCCCTTCCCGGCACGCAACTGCATGCATGCATTCACCGCACGCACAATCCCCCCTCTCCCCTCCGATCTTCTGTCTCTGTCCCTCTTCTCTTCCTTTTATTTAGCTATGTAGTTAAGATGGAATCATCACACAAAAAATTAAATGATTTGTGGAGGCCTTGGGTCCCGAGTACCTCAAGGAGGGCAATTACAGCCACTCGGACAGAGGGTAGGCCGGTTCCTACAATTGGAGATAGAGTAGGACTCGGCTGCATATTATCTTGTATGATAAGGGAAGGGATATAAGCCCTAGCCGGATACTCTATGTACCGATAAAAAAGTCCTTAGTCATATCCGACTGGGTTTCCTACCCTGTAACCCTCATTTCTCCGGTATATAAGGAGGGGTAGGGAGCCCCTAGGGCATATCACAATCTCACCAGAGAAGACCGCGAAAACAATACACCACAACTGAAAGTATGGTATTATCTCACACCGAGGGCCTGAACCAATATAAATCTCGTATGTCCTTTCGAATCCATTGAGTTTCGGTCCGACGAATAGCCCCATATAATTATTGCAGATATAAAACATCGATAGTTGACGCGCCAGGTAGGAGTTTCGTCAAGATCATTGTCATCAAACCCAATGGATCCAACCATAGGAGTCGATGGCATCAACTTCTTTCCCGGACAAGCTATTAGATTCGGGAGCCTCGACTTCATTACCGACAATCTCGGCAATCTTACCTTGTTCGACTCGGTTTCAACCCGATCAGCCAGGGACCAAGCCAACTCAGCGCCGGTTGGCTTACTCAATGCCGCAACAGTTTTCAACAACCTACTTTGGCAAGACCCAAGATCTAAGAGTTCTGGGACAACTCTCTTTCCTGAAATTCAACTCAGATTCGGCTCGGAGCCGACCAAGATCGGATCCAAGGGAGAAGAGATTCTCAATTTCTCACTCGGACTTGACAATGCCACAACAATCTTCAATTCCAATATGAGGTGGTAGACTCAATCCTCTAGAATTCGACTCGGATACGGCCCAGAGCCACTCGAGATTGGATCTTTGGAGGTTGGAGTTGTAATTACCCCCCTAAACTACTCTGACTCACAGTCTGACAGTAGCTCGGTAAGCTTTTCTCCACCACGCGAAGTCTTCATAGCATCCAAGAGCACAACTCCCACTCAAGATGCACACCAACTATGCGATCAGCAAGAGGAGGAGGCTCTCCGACTGCGTGAACAACAGGAGGAAGATGCACGACGCTTGCAAGCCGAGCGCAACACTCATAACAACAACCTACTCAAGGCTAGGCGGACTACACAACAGAAGATCCTCCAAATCCGACTTGGCGACCATGACGTCTTTGTGACCCCACAACAGAACGTCGTGGCCGCTGCCACATTACTTGACACCTTGCAGTTCGGGCCTGACCACCAAGCCACCCCGACCATCGCAAGGATCAAAGCAATGATCATCGCTGCGGCTTGTCAGCAGTGACAACAATCTGGAGACATTTTCATACCGTTAAATAAGATGGCTTTAGACACGGCAGTTTCATCTGCTTCAGCACGGCGCCGAGCAGCTGGCTCTGGTCAGCATCACTCAAAGTCACGACATATGTCACTTGGCAGTCTAATGATCAACGGTGGCATCATCATGACAACCGCCATGATAACCAAGACGCCCGAGGATGACTACAACGGGATCTCTGCCACGATATTAACGCTCGACGCCGAGAACACGAGGAGGATAAGCGCTGCTAACTAGAAGATGAGCGTGAGTGCTTCGGCCTCCATCATGAGTGATTTCATTGCCGTAGTCGGAGTCGGAGCCCTCACCCAGATGAAGGAGTACCGGCATTCACCCATGAACTATAACAAGTCGACTGGTCATCTGGCTTCAAGCCGACTAGAATAGAGAAGTACGATGGGAAGACCAACCCAGAGTCCTGGCTTACAGTTTACATCTTGGCAATCCGTGTGGCCGGACGCGATCACAAGGTCATGGCTAACTACCTGCCAGTCGCCTTGGCTGACTCGGCAAGGACATGGCTGGCATGGCTTCCCAGGCGGTCAATTGGCTCCTAGGGGAACTCTATGAACGTTTCGTCATGAACTTCCAGGGAACATATGAGGGGGCCATCTTCTGAGTACGATCTATATTAGTACCACCAAAGGAAGAATGAGTCCCTCCGCGATTTCATCAAGCGTTTTTCCGAGAAAAGAAACTCAATATCTAAAATCAAGGACGAGGTCATCATCGCCGTCTTCCGCAAGGGAGTCAGAGGCACGCCATTCATCGCCAGGTTCACTCGGAAGCCACCCAACTCCATCAAAGCTCTCTTCTAGATGGCCAATAAATATGCTGATTCAGCCGACACAGTGGCAAAGGCACTTGACGACAAGCCCCGATAGAAGGAGTGACGACAGATGGACGACGCGGCCCTATCCAAGCCTAGGAACCGCAAGCGGAAATCTAGGGACTTCATTGCGGCAGTCGATCGCAACCGACCTCAACCTCCTAGAAGCGAAGATTATCAGAACGACAAGTAACATGCTCGGGGGCTCAAAAGCTCAAATGCAAGGATGGCATCCCCACTCCCAACTTATGTAATACCGAACAGCTAAGTCGTTTTCTGATACATATTTCCTCCTTTATATGATATTTTCATCTAAATGGGCCAGGAGGCAACTCACTTTCCTATGGTTTGACTCGGATGCGGCTTCGAGATCGGATCTAAGGGGATGAGATCGTCAATTCCTCACTCGGCCTTGCCAATACCGCAGCCGCTTATACCTAATAGGTGTACATACTGTGCATTTCTGTTTTTGCTCTTAATGATTGCAAAAGTACTCGAGTAGCATAAATTCCGATCCGTGAAGCTTTGCTCCATGAAAAGCGAACTCAAGTCACCAAAAATACGTGTCTAGGAAAGAGCCATGAGCCGACTCCCGACGCTCGGGGGCTATGACTAGTCAGGCAGAGTATTTAAACATAAGGGGTCAACTACTCGGGAAAATTAATATCAATAAAAGGAGGAACACATATTTACATCTATTGTAAAATACATAAATGTTCTTCGGGTGATTGTTTTCTTCATCAGATGCTACTCATCCGATATGTTTATAATGCAGGGCCAATTCCGGATACGCGTAACAGGAACTTATGGCTACGAGCCTATCTCCTACACTCGGGGACTGGACCAGTCTACCATGATACACATAGAGTGTGACGCTTCAAGAATCACTCGGAATGTTCCATGAGAGCAACTAACTAAGTACTTGCGCCAGTTAGGACACGGATGTCACTTTTACCTTGGTACGCCCTATAGGGGGCCAATAACCGACCTCCGGCATCAGTCGGGGCTTGGGTACCACACTGCTGGGTAGGGTACGTCTCATGAGGGTCGCCAGCCAAATCCTATGCTAATGCGAGGTCAGGTACCTTATTTGGCCACAATTCAGTTGGGTAGGGTATGCCCCATGAGGGTCGCCAGCCAAATCCTATGCTAATGCGCGGTTCGGGTACCTTATTCGGCTATAATTTTGCCAGGTTAGGCATGCCCAAAAAGGTCACCAGCCAAATCCTGCTCTAGCGCAGCGTTTGGGTACCTATTTACCCAAAATAGGGAAGTAGGCCACTACTGGAGCTTTCAGTCAGAGACAGCACCAAACCCGAAACCTACGGAGGTGCTCATTATTTTTTAACACTAGAAGACTCCAATCATTTGATTCGCACTGGAAGACGAACTTCCTAAAGATCACAACGAAGCTGAATAAGTCAAGCGACGGAGCAAAAGCTTTATCATAATCAGAGAAGACCTATATTGTCAACGCGCATCCGGAGTTCTCATGCACTGCATCACACCTGAGGAGGGCAAGCAGATCCTACAATCTATATACTCGAGCATCTGTGGTAACCATGCTGCATCCAGAACGTAAGTCGGAAAGGCTTGTAGACAAGGATTCCTTTGGCTAACTGCGGTTACCAACGCCAATGACATTGTTCGGACATGCGAGAGATGCCAATTTTGTGGGCTGCGCTGAGTATGTCGGTTTGGGCCGGCTTATTCGGTAGTAGGCTAAAGATATGAGTTCTTAAATAGCATGCCGATTGAGTTGCTCGCTGGTCGCGTTAAAATCACGATGCATGTGCTATTTTACAAGAACCAAGTAAATAATTAGATATGCTGCATGCTAATCCTATAGCCGGGTGTATGCATTCGGGTATCTTGATTATTTTAAGGTATTAAGAATATATCCTTATAAGGATCAATAACTGGTCTCCATTAAAATTGGGGATGTAGGTATCTCTCAAGTACACCTCATCACATATTGGATTTATTCTATAGTGATACTTGGCTTACATGCTTAGCCAAATCGCTTTGAGCAAAATTTTCAATTAATATATAGCTGAAGAGTCTAATTTCTAAGAAACATATCACTCAGGAAAGACTTAAAGGTTAAAAATTTTTGACTTTATGTTTAATTGTTTCCCAATTAAGCATAAAGTTGGTGGCTACACCTAATAGGTATGCCTATTCGGCGCACACTATTCATCTATTTTCATGAAGCCCTTCATAGTCTCGTTGCTAGCTGACATGAAGCAAGACTTAGGAGAAAAGGCACTTGGACAATGAGCACTTGCGAGCAAAACACTCAGGAATCTCTTCACCATGGAGGATGAGCACTCGGCATCAGTTGTGACTCAACTATGAAGGTCTCAGAGGCTACTATGGAGGCCATGTGTCACAGCCCCAAATCTAATTCCAAGTAATTAGGGTTATAACCTAATGCCACTAGAGTGCATAAACAAAATCCTTGCTATGTCGCTTCATGCAAAATTAAAGTTTGCAATATGTAAACCTTCAATAGTTAAAACCCTAATCGGTAAAAACCAAACCTTACCAAATAGTGCATCAAGTTGAACAGAAACATATGTGGAAAATAATTTATTCAAATACCATTTTAATTACCATGAATCAATATAATTTTTCCAGAATTGATTTCATTAGTTTAGACCCCTCACAAATTCCAAACAAGTTTCAGCCTGGATCCTTCTCTTTGCCATATGCATTGGTACAGTCTAAGGATTTTTCTGAAGATGTTAGGTTGCACATAAAACCATGGAAAAATTCCTGTAAGCACTATCTCACCAAATCAACCCACTGTAAATTTTACATAATTTTATCACTTCAATAAATACTTCAACTAAGTCCCTCAAATCAGCAAAACTAGAAAGCTGGCTGAGACAAATTAGTTTACTTCTAAAATTCACCAAATAAGAGTGAAGATTAATTAGACAGTGCAATTCTACCAACAGGTGTGACACCATGAACCCTACTACCAGGAATTTTGGTTTAATTTAATTCCCAAAGAAATCACATAAAATAATGAGATTAAGGCACTGGAGAAACAAGTGAAACTGCAGCAAAACTGGATCAGTGTGCCTACTTTGCTTTTTCACCAGAGATGAACCAGACCTCTTCTAACCACGAATTTTGGTCAGCAGGTTACACACATCTTTCTCTACCTCCAGTATTTTTCCCATAATTTATATCCCTTATTAACCTGCTGAAATCACAGATGCAAGACAGCTGTCCATACAGCTCACAACACTTAGTCTCTAGAGATTTCTCCTCTCTCAAGTCACTGACTAGTGGGACCCACAAGACCTGGCCCACTTGTCAGCCTCACCATAGCATGTGACAGTGTGTTTCACCAACATTCCTACCCTTACTCCTCTCTCTTCCCTAGGAATTCACTTCCTGGACCCACAAGTCATAGAGTGAAGCTAGCCACAAGTGTGTAGAAAAGTGTTGTCTTACATGTGGGACCCACCTTGACCACTGTAGCAGTGGAGACGACTCAGCATTGCATGGCAGACGTGTCTTCCTCTCGTTCTCCTCTCCCACAACACACACAGAGTGAGCTAGATGAGCTCCACCATGGGAAACCTCGACCATTTCGCCTCAGAACACGCCAGCCATCTCTCCTCCCTTTCCTCTTCACGTCCTCACCAAGAACACCGACGGAGACCGCAAGGATCACCTCCGGCAACCCCTTTCTCTCCTCTGCCGAGAGTGTTTGACCGAGCCCGAGTGGGATCCAGTGAGTTCCATCCATTCTTGACCACGGGAACGTGATCTCCACGTTTTAATAGTTCCATTTTTGTTCTTGGCTGCCCTAGGACCGCCGGTCGAAGCCGCCGTGTTTCGCTCTCTGCTCTGCAGCGCCGCCGCCAGGACATCACGGTCGTTCCGGCCGATACAGTACACCGCCGACCAAGCCCTTGCGCCAACCTCATCGCCTCACGTCCAGAGGACCACCGGCAGAAGGAATCAGGAAAGGATGTAGTGAAGCTCGAGATCGAGGTCATCTTCCCCAAGTCCGGCCAACTGCCGCCGCCGTCGATTTCTTTCTCTCTGGTAGTCCTCAGTTCCATTCATTGCACAGGAGCCATCCCTAGGAAGTCTCTAACCTGTTAGACACCTCACCGCGACTGCAGAACCCCGGGAGAAGGCCGCCGATGTGAAACCGAAGGAGTTCGCCGCCGCTGGACCTCATTCGCCGTCGCCATTGCTGTTCCAGCTTCGCCAGGACCGGCGTGACCTTCGGTGAGCTTTCCAGTACTCCTTAGATGCTTATGCATGCACTGGCTGGACCGGTTTAAGCCCGTAAGGCGATTTGCCTCAGTGTCCCGAGAGCATCCGCCGCATATCCTCGCCGTCGGCGATATTCCAGTCACCCGAGGTGTCAAGAAGACCACCCGTAGCTCCGCCGTGAACTCCTCTATCTTTTCTCTTTGGGGCCCGACTACAGCCGACGCCGCCATCGCCGTCGCCGCCGCCGAGAAGCTCGCCGGCTCTGTCTGCCTGCGCCCTCCTCTGTTCGCCAGGCCAGACCATACTCCCGGAACGGACGGTCCGCTCCCTTGGCCTCGCGTCGCGCCCTCGCGCCCTGCTCCCGTGCCCTGCTCTGCTTTGCCTCGCTGGCCTGCGAGCCCGGGCTGTAAGGGAAATAAGAAAAGAAGAAAAATGTTAAACTGAAATATTTTTCCAACAGAAAAATGGCCCAACTTTGTAAATCTATATCTTTGTCACTTTAACTCATTTTTTAATGAAACCAATTTTGTTAATTCTGTAAATTTGTGAACTTTAATATTGTCAACTAAAATATTACCACTTCTGTACAGGAAATATCTATAAAATAATAAAAAGCAATAATAACTTATTTGTGCTTAAGAACTTGAAATATTTCTATAAAATCCATTATGACTCTTTCTGAGGTGAACCAAATTTCTATAGATTCATAAAAATGTGCTCTTTAATTTGGTAAAATAAAAAGTGAGAACTTCTGTGTAGGATTATTCTCTAAAAATGGAAATATCTATTATATACATCTTTCTACCTTAGAAGTTTATAAATTTCTAAAAAGTTCATCCTATTTGCTAAAAATGTGAAACCACTTTTGTTTAACTCAGAAAATTGTAATCTTTGCTGTGAATAATTTTCATTTGACAAAACTACCACTCAAAATAGGCCTAAGTAATTTTCTAACCTTTCTTTTTGTTAAACTTGTAAAATTCATATCTAAATCATTTTAAATCGGATTTCAGTAAACCAAATTTTGTCGGAACCAGGAAGATATGTATTTTCACATAAAAATGCTCACACTCATAAAATCCTACCAGAGAAGGCAAGCACATATTTTCCACTTAGAGTTTTCCTATAGTTTCGGCTTTTGCCGTTTTCAGCCCTTCCACCTTGTCATTTTTGTATCTCCCAATCCAGAGATGCAAATGACTTGGTTCTTTCTCCTAAAATCTTATTAGGACATGCCCTACCTTCTGTAATTATTTCATAATTAATTGATCATGTTGCATAGACATGTTTAATTGCTTCTTATTTGCATATTGCTTCTTATCGATAGATTCTGAGGATACGGAGTACGTGGAAGTTCATCCAAAGCCTGAGTGTGACCCCTCGCTGCAGCAAGGCAAGCGTCTAAGCATATTGAACCTATGTTTTCAATAAATTGATTTGTTTGTGAAAACAATATCTATATGCATGCTTCAGTCTATTTAAAATGGGAAAACGGGTAGAGTCAATATTACCCAATTGTATGCATTTCCATTCCTTGGTTATTGATGCCATGTTTATACATTGTCACCACTGGTTAAGGACTTTGGGATACTTTTATTTTACCCAATGCTTAGCCATGCTTATTCTAGACTTAGTAAAATCCGATAGATGGAACTATCGGTTCAAAACTAGTTGAATGCGAATAAATGGATTAAAATCTGATAAGAATAACTTCTAATTAATATTTGAGAATATGTTTGACTTGGACGGATGATAGGGCGATGAAGGGATGGTGTTTCCCCGATGCGCGTAGCTCCGTCTGGGTCGTGAAGGACCGAACATGTTAACATCTATTCAAGCACCCTACGTACTTCCACAAGCTGGGAGTGGGACGACTTAACTCAGTAGCACGGGAGGCTGTGGCCATCTACGCCCGTCCGTCAGTCGTGAGGATGGATTTCCGTTGGAGGACCTCGAGCGCGCCTGGACTGGCCGGAGGTGCCTCCCACGACGGTGAGCCCGCCTTAGTCACCCTGTGTGTGGGGCTAAGTCGTCGGGGGCCCAGACGTGGTTTAGGTGGTTGGGGCTAAGTGTGCGAAAGGTTTTGTTGTGACCTCTAGTCCGCACTCAATGTGTAGAGTGTGGGTACTTGGCCGGTACAAATCAAACTAGAGTGTAGCCGTTTGGCTTCTATCACATCGTGTGGGTAAAGATGTACACCTCTGATCAGAGTAAGAACTATTCAAATAGCCGTGTCCACGGTTATAGGACGACCGCTTGATGTGTTAGTTAGTCATGTTAGCATCCAACTTGGGATTATGTGGTTACCATGACTTAGGATAGTCATGGATGGATGGGTTATATAAGGGATTTTTGATGATTAATGAGGAATGGATTTATATGAAAGGTTTTATTATTAAATATGACTTGGTTTGGTCATGAGGAAAGGATATGCTTGTGTAGCATAATTGTTTGGGCAATGGTGGCCCATGGATGATGTTAGAGCATGCGATTATGCTCATTTCTATTTCTATTTCAGAACTATAAGCTTGCTGTCCTAAAAATTCAGATTGTGTTATTTCTCAAAATGCTTATAGTTTCAAGTATTACTTGCTCAATAAAATCAGCTTTATGCAAAATCAGAGTCACATAGCCATATTCCTTGATGTAGAGGCCAGCATGACTCCTTTGTACTATTAATATCGTGTAAGTCTTGCGGAGTACCATTCGTACTCACGTTGCATTTTTCAGGTGAGGATATCGACGAAGATGGTGTGATCTACTGTTATCCCGCCGAGGGTGGTGAGGATAATGTGTAGTTGTGGTTAAGCTCTATCCCCAGTTGGTTGCCCTGGTTGGGTATGGCACCACTGGTCTTATTTTTTGTGTTGATATTCCGCTGCTATATTTTGTATACTTTGGATGAATTAGGGTGTGAGAACCCTCTATGTAATATTTATAACCCTGCTGCTCGTTTATCCATTTTTAGAGTACTTGTGATGTTTATCAATTGCTTGCGATGAAAGTGTGAGGTTAGTCGCTTTCCTGGGGACTAGCTGAACATGAGTATGAGTTGTGTATAATTGAGATGGTTGGGGGATAGCTATTGTGGTTCGAGTCCTCTGGGGTACGTATCGTGTTTGGTCGCCACCATCGAGTGGTTTGACGGGCGTATGACGGGGAGGACTGGCAAGCTATCCTTATGATTATCTCTTTTGTACACTTCTCGGTATTTTTGGATTTGTATTGTGAGTGAGTAAAGATTATGGCAAGTCTGCGATGAGGATGGATGGTTACCGTATTTATTTGGGTTTTATTCGAGACCCCATCCATCTAGATAGTTCGCGTTGCCGTAATAGTTACTCTTCATAATGCACTTCCGAGGTGCCCACACCATGGGCCCCGAGTACCTCAAGGAGAGCAATTACGGCCACTCGAACAAAGGGTAGGCTGGTCCCTACAATTAGAGACAGAGTAGAACTCGGCTATATATTACCTTACATGATAAGGAAAGGGATATAAGCCCTAGCCGGATACTCTATGTACTGATAAGAAAAGCCCTTAGTCGTATCCGACTAGGTTTTCTATCCTGTAACCCTCATCCCTTTAATATATAAGGAGGGGTTGGGAGCGCCCTGGAGCATATCACAATCTCACCAGAGAATACCGTGAAAGCAATACACCATAACTAGAAATAGGGTATTACTTCACACCGAAAGTCTGAACTAATATAAATCTCGTGTGTCCTTTCGAATCCATCGAGTTTTGGTCCAACGAATAGCCCCATATAATTATTGCCAATATAAAACATCGACATGATCATAACTTTTAAATCATATATTAATTATTAAACGCTATTGACTTTTTTGATTAAATTAACAATTAAAGACCAATATTAGCCATGTTCTAACTTGTAAAGAAAAATGTTGTGTGTTTGCTATCTTGACCGTCTGCATGTCATCCAAACTATCAAAAAAATTGGAATAAAACTGACAGCGTTACATCATCATATATCACTTCACAAAACATGTGTAATTAAATTATATCTGTGCAAAATGAAAAAATGTCTAATTGTGAGTGACATTCCAAAAAAAAAATATTCTCTCCATTATTTTGGTTGTATCATGACCCTTTGCATGCCACCCAAACTACCATAGAAAAATTACCAAAAAATTTGCAATTAATGTAGATTATATTATCATATATTACTTCATAAATTAGTTAGATTTGAGTAATCGTGAGATATTATTCCCGATAATTTTGTGGTATAGTTTTTTTCCTTTTTTTGCTATTACAATCCAACTTCCAAGGGATTGTAAAACAAATTAGAATATTCTACTATATCATAAATATGGATCAAAGACCATATGTAGCTTAAAATTACATATGTTCTTTTAAAAAACATTAATCTGTAAGATAACACTGAAATAACCTATGCTATTAGTACTACGTATCATCCTATTCCCCCCATATTAGTCCCACATATATAATCTTATATATCCACTGTGACAATAATAGACTCTTCACAAATAGAATTCAAGAGACAAGAAGCCTACAAACAAGATTTATAACATATACTCTACTCATGCCAATTATATTTTTAGAGTTGGAGCCTTTTTTAAATTAAATTTAATTGTTCCCAAGGAAACAGTAAAATGTGTCTAGCAATCATTGATGTTTGCTTAAATTTGAGAAGAAAGACATGAAATTGTTGATGTTCGGAAAATGACAAAAACATCCATCATTAAATTGGTGATCACTTTGTCATGCTCACCATTAACATGATTCTAATAGGAAGAGAACACTGATATTTCTTACTTTACACAATTTTAGTGTCATAGGCATCTTTGTATGCCATGCGTGTAGATGGTAAGCATGGAAACAATTAGATAGTAACGATGCTAACCATGATTGGTGGTAAACATGGTAAGAAAGAAGAGAGCCACAAACCATTTATTTAAAAGGGAGATCATCCGGTATTTAATTTGTTCTTATTTATAAGTCATGTTTTTTAAACAAGTTATAATGTAACATTAAAAAATCTAGGACACCCATGCAAGGGGTAGGTCTAATGGACGAATATTCGCGCGTATGGGCCATGTGCGAAAGTGTTCGGTCCTTCCCATGTGCATCGAGCCCACCGCGAGGCATCATCCTAGAATGTTTGTGCATAGTAACTTTACACATAGAAAATGTTGATATAGAATAGACAAAAATTTTGACTTTCAATCCGGATCTGACATATAAACTTTATGTATACAAACTTACTAGCAAAGAACAAACGTGGTGTCAAAAATGAAAAGTGTGGGGCGTTCGTGCAAGTACACCACGCATGTAAATTCATGAATTGGCCTTTTAGTTAATTCATCCTTTAATTCATCATAAACCCGTCCTTTAATTCATTGTAAACTTTACCTAACTAATTGAAAGTAACATGATCGTTGAGCATTACTATGGATTGTAGCGAGCATGACTAGCCTCCCTTAGCACAGGTCATATGTGGTTGGGAATCATGGCAAAATAATAGCACGTGCAGTAGCTTATATTAATAAGAACAAATACGTATTGTATTAACAAAGATCAACTTAGGAAGCAACTCTATTGTTGCATGTTGCAAAAAATACTTTTGTCATAAATTCAAGATTTCACAGTTTCAAAAAATTTAATTTAGTATTCATGCATCCTTAGGATCCTTTCAGCAAAATCACGAACAACATCCAAAACAATCCTAAATAAATTTGAGAGAAAAGATCAAACGTTTAAAGTTATCTAAATATTCACATTGTTACGGTAATAAAGTTATTAAATAAAGTGTCCGCGCATGTACGTGGGCTTCCATCCTAGTTGATAAAACACCTGATTATCAACAGATGAAACAACTGCAATCTCAGTCTAGAAATAGAACCACTCTTAAACAAAACTGGACTACCCCGGGGCTAATTTGATCTTTTTCTATAGTTGAGGGGAGGCTAAAATGTTCGGCTTTATAGTTTCTAAGTTAAAAATTGGCTTTACTTAGGAAAATCAATTAGTAGTACGGACTAAGCTAGGCCAGTCACGAGAGCACAGGCCCAGATGGGAACTGAGGCTGACCCTGCACTAAAGCCTAAGAGACACCGCTTGAAGGGCTTATGGCTTAAGCTTGTCAGTGACATGAATTATTAGTGCATGATTCATTCGGTATTAATTATTACAAACTTGAAAAATAGATTTATCTAATTTTTAAAGAAACTTTTATATATAAAATATTAAAAAACACATCATTTAGCGATTCAAGAAGTATTCTCACAAAAAACGAGATAATAAACTTAAATCTTAAACTGATTCAAACAGTGCCTAAAGCAAAGAAAGCTTGCGGCTTAAAGCAAGTGCAGCCTTCTCTCCTCCTCAATCCTCATCAGGAGCATCCAGCTAGTATTGACCTGGGTGCCTTCCAAGGAGAGGAACGGCTGGGCTACTTTCTTGTCCTCCGTGAGTATGCTTTCCAAATTGCTAAATGGTATATTTTTTATAAAAAAAATTCTCAAAAAATCATATTAATCTATTTTTCAAGTTTCAAATAATTAATACTCAAGTAATCATACGCTAATAGCTTGTCTCGTTTTACGTGTCACCGAAAATCTTAGCCATTCCCCACATTCGAACTCAGCGACAACTAGATGACACTCCCGCTTTGCTACGGGATGTAGTATCTATGAATAAAAGCATATGAACAAAAGAAGGTGAAATTCTATGAGAACATTTGATCCATCACGTTTAACAAATACTGCAGACTTCATTGGTTGAATAGAAAGCTAAATATTTTCTAGTAGAAATTAATCTTATTTAATTTGATCGACTATAGAAATATAAATTTCTTGACTAAACATTTTGGAAATAGAAAACCTCACCTTCTGATAAAAAGGTCTACGAAAGAAGTGTAATTGTGGGTGCCATGGGCCCTGGGTATCTCATGACAAGTATATGGGCTACTCGGATAGAGGATGGGCCTGGCCTTGTAATTAGAGATATAGTAATCCCTAGCAGACTTTGCCTTGTACGATAAGGAAAACACAGTATCCCTCGGCTGTAATCCGGTTGGGACTCCTACCTTATAACCCTGTCCCCCAGTATATAAGGGGAGGCAGGGCGCCCCATGAGGGCAGGTTGAGTTGGTTCACCAGAATCACCACCGTAAATCCTCAAAGGAATAACACCATAACTGGACGTAGGGTATTACCTCACATCAAGGGTCTGAACCAGTATAAAATCTCTGCGTGTTCCTTTGCAATCCATCAAATTTCCATCCACCGAGTAGCCCCATATATTTATTGCCGGTGTAAAACATCGACAGTTGGCGCGCCAGGTAGGGGCTTTGGCGAGATCTACATCTACAAGCTCGATGGATCCAGCAACCGGAGTCGACGGCGGCAAACTCTCCCCCGGAGATACAATTGCATTCGGAAGCCTCGACTTCGTCGCCGACCAGATCGGCAATCTCACCTTGGCCGACTCGGACTCGATCCGATCTGCTAGGGAACCGACCGACTCCACGCCAGTCGGTCCACACGACGCTGCAGCAACCCTCATCGACTTGCTGTGGCAATCTTCATCTTGTCCAGGTCTCGGGACAACTCTTTCCTTCGGTGTTCGACTCGGACTCGGCCTTGAGCCGGCCAATATCGAGCTAAGAAGGGAAGAGATCGTCAATCTCCCGTACAGACTCGGCAACGCCACGGATATCTCCAGTCAACATCCGACACGGCAAACCCGATCCTCTGGAGTTCGACTCGGATACGGCCCAGAGCCGCTCGAGATTGGATCTAGGGAGGTCGGAGTTATAATCACCCCCATCAATTATTCCGACTTCAACTCTCAGTCGGACTCCAACTTTCAGTCGGACTCCGACTCTAAGTCGAACAGCAGTTCGGCAAGCTTCTCTCCGCCTTGAGAAATCTTCATGGCATCCAAAGGCTCTACTCCTACTCAGGAATCACACCGACTACACGAGCAACAAGAGAAGGAGGCCTGCCGACTGCGAGAACAACGGGAGAAGGAAGCAAGACGCCTGCACGCCCACAACGATGATCTACGTAGGGCTGGGCGAACCGCTTAGCAACAAATGCTCCAAACCCTAGTCGGCGACCACGACGTCTTCGTTACTCCCCAACAGAACATTGTGGCCGCTGCGACTCTACTGGATACACTCCAGTTCGGGCCTGATCACCAGGCCACCCCGACGATCGCAAGGATAAAAGCCATGCTTACCGCTGCTGCATGTCAGTAGCACCAACAGTCGGGTGATACCCTCATACCGACCAACCGGTTGACATCCCCGACGACAGTCTCATCTACCTCAAAGCGACGCCGAGCGGCTGACTCCAGTTAGCCGCATACGGAGGCACGTCAGGCATCACTTGGCAACCCCAACGACAACCGGCGACGTCAAAGCAACCGTCGGAACGATCAGGACCTCCGAGACCGACTACGGCGCGACCTTCGGCAAGACATCATCGCTCGGTGCCATGAACGAGAAGAAGATGAGCAACGCCAACCGGAAGACAAGAACAAGCGTTTCGGCCTCCACCACGAGCGGTTTCGCCACCGTATTCGGAGTCGGAGCCCTCATGAAGACGAAAGCATACTGGCCTTCACCCAGGAGCTACAACAGGCCGACTGGCCGTCGGGTTTCAAGTCTACAGGCATCGACAAATACGACGGCAAGACCAATCCCGAGTCCTGGCTCACGGTCTACACTCTGGCGATCCAAGCAGCTGGAGGAAATCACAAAGTCATGGCTAACTACCTCCCAGTCACTTTAGCCGACTCAGCGAGGACATGGCTAACAGGACTTCCCAAGCAATCAATCGGCTCCTAGGGAGAACTCCGGGAATGCCTCATCGCCAACTTCCAGGGAACATACGAGAGGCCATCTTCCAAGTACGACCTGTATCAGTGACATCAAAGGAAGAACGAGTCTCTTCGTGACTTCATCAAGAGGTTCTCTGAGAAGAAGAATTCAATCCCAATGATCAAGGATGAGGTCGTCATCGCCGCCTATCGAAAATGAGTCAAAAACACCTCGTTCATCGACAAATAATTTGGAAGCCTCCTAAATCTATCAAGGCTTTATTCGACATGGCGAACAAGTACGCCGACTCGGCTGACGCTGTGGCTAAGGCCCTCAATGACAAGAAGGCACCCTGACAAAAGAAGAGGGAGGGCACCAACGACGCGGTCCCGACTAAAGTCGGGAGTCGCAAACACAAGTCAGACGGCTTCATTGTGGCAATCGGTCACAACCGTCTTCGACTTTCAACAACTGAAGATTATCAGGACAACAAGTGACAAGCTCGGGGGCTCAAAAGCCCAAACACAAGGATGGCATCCCCACTCCCAAATACCGCACAGCTAAGTCGCTCTCTGATAAATAGTTCTTCATTTGGCCTTGCCATTGCTGCAGCCGCTTACACCTAATAGGTGCACAAGCTGCACATTTTTCTATCTTTTTCTCTTAAATGATTGCAAAAGTATTCGAGTAGCATAAATCCTGATCCGTGAAATTTACTCCATGAAAGACGAACTCAAGTCACCCAAAACATGTGTCTGGGAAAAAGCCATTAGCCAACTCCCGACGCTCGGGGGCTATGATTAGTTGGGCAGAGTGCTTAAACATAAGGGGTCAACTACTCGGAGAAATTAATATCAATAAGAGGAAGAACTCGTATTTACATATATTGTAAAATACGTTTTATTCGGGTGATTGTTTTCATCATCAGATGCTACTCATCCGATATCTTTATATTGCAGGCCCAGCTCTGGATACGTGTGACAGGAACTCAGGGCTGCGAGCCTATCTCCTACGCTCAGGGGCTAGACTAGTCTGCCAAGATACGCAAGGAATGCTCCATGAGGGCTACTGACCGAGTACTCGCACCAGTCGGGACGTCATCTTCCCCGGCTATGCTCCACGCGAGCTGACAACCGACTTCCGACACTAGTCGGGGGTCGTATGTCACTTGGCTGGGTGAGGTACGCCCGATGAGGGTCGCCAGCCGAATCCTACACTAACGCTAGGATCGGGTACCTTATTCGGTCACAACTCCGCTGAGTTGGGTACGCCCCATGAGGGTCGCCAGCCGAATCCTATGCTAATGCAAGGATCGGGTACCTTATTCGGCTAATATAATCGACCTTCGGCGCCAGTCGGGGCTCGTGTACTACTCGGCTAAGTAGGGTACGCCCCATGAGGGTCGCCAGCCAAATCCTATGCTAATGCTAGGTTCGGGTACCTTATTTGGTCACAATTCTGTCAGATCGGGTACGCCCCATGAGGGTCGTCAGCCAAATCCTATGCTAATGCAAGGGTCGGGTATCTTATTTGGCCATAACTCTGTTGGATAGGGTACGCCCCATGAGGGTCGCCAGCCGAACCCTCTGCTAATGCAAGGTTCAGGTATCTTGTTCAGCTTTATCCAAGTCAGAGAAATCCTTATTTGCAAGCCTTTCCGACTTACGTTCTAGATGCAACCTGGTTGCCACAGAAGCCTAAGTGGGTATATTGCAGGATCTGCTTGCCCTCCTCAGATGTGACGCGGTGCATGAGAACCCCGGATGCGCTTTGACGACAGCTATGCTGGATAGGTCAGCTCAGGCCAGCTTATTTGGTAGCAGCCACCAAGATATGAGTTCCTACAGTAGCATGCTCCATGTGGGCCGCCCGCAGGCTGAGTTGAAATTATAGCGCTGGTGCTACCAATAGGAGCCGATGAGGTAAACAGATATGCTTCATGAGAGCCTTATTGCTAAACATATATGTTTGGGTATCTGTTTTATCCACCAGGTCTCGAGGATATATCCTTACAAGGATCACAAGCTGGTCTTCATTAAAATTGGGGATGCAGGTATCTTTCTCGGGTACACCTGACCACGCCGTGGATTTATTTTCATAAAATGGTACTCGGCCTACATGCGTGGCCATCAGTTGCCATGAGCAACATTATTCCCGCTGACATGATGCGGAGGAGTCTAACTTTCAAGTAGTGCACTACTCGCAAGAGACTAAAAATTTCTCATTCCCGCTGACATGACGCGGAGGAGTCTAACTTCTGGGTGGGACGCCACTCGGGAAAGACTATAAACCCCTCTTTCTAGCTGACATGATGCTGAAGAGTCCCACATACGAGTAGCATCCTACTCGCAAGACTATAAATACCCATTCCGACTGACATGAAGTCGAAGAGTCCTACATACGAGTAGCTCCCTACTCGGTAAGACTATAAATTATATTCCGGTTGACATGATACCGAAGAGTCTCATATACCAGTAGTATACTACTCGAAAAAGACTACAAAGTTAAAGATCTTTGACTTTATGTTTAATTGTCTTCACATTTAAGCACAAAGTCGGGGGCTACACCTAATAGGTGCACCTATTCGGCGCACACTATTCATACATCTACATGAAGCCCTTCATAGCCTCGCTGCCAGCTGACATGAAGCAGGACTCGAGAAGAAGACACACTCGGACAAAGAGTACTCGGGAGCAATGCACTCGGAAAGACTTCACCGTGGAGGATGAGCACTCGGCATCAGCTGTGACTCAACTATGAAGGTCTTAGGGGCTACTGTGGTTGCCATGGGCCCCGGGTACCTTATGACAAGCATATGGGCCACTCGGATAGAGGATGGGCCTGGCCTTGTAATTAGAGATATAGTAATCCCTAGCAGACTTTGCCTTGTACGATAAGGAAAACACAGTCCTAGTTGGGTGCGTTATATCTCTAAGAGGAGATCCCTTGGCCGTAATCCAGTTGGGACTCCTACCTTGTAACCCTGTCCCCCAGTATATAAGGGGAGGCAGGGCGCCCCATGAGGGCAGGTTGAGTTGGTTCACCAGAATCACCACCGCAAATCCTCAAAGAAATAACACCACAACTGGACGTAGGGTATTACCTCACATCGAGGGCCTGAACCAGTATAAAATCTCTGCGTGTTCCTTTGCAATCCATCAAGTTTCCATCCGCCGAGTAGCCCCATATATTTATTGCCGGTGTAAAACATCGATAGTAATGTATGTATATCTGCATTGCGCTTTGCCACAAATTAGATGAGGATTAGTTGTACTATTCTTCTCTCTGCTCGATATGGTTGATGGTGTCACATTATTTGAACGGAAATAAATAATATGGCGGTAACACATAAGGTAAGGGGTAAAGCCTAAAATTTCTTGAAATCAATCTCCTTGTAGAAGAAAACTAAATTCTCTTCTGAATCATAACATAACTACAATACGAAGATAGAAATTAGTGATTAGAACTTACATTCCCAATTTGGTAAGAGCATGTGGCATAAAATCCACCAGGAAATAGGTATGATGAAGGGGGAATATCCAATTAAATATTGTAGAGGATAAAAAAGCAATATCATGCATGCCTCTCTAATGGCCAAGCAGATCGAAGTACGTGTAAAACATTGCTATTTGTTGTATAGGGAAAAATATGAGTGCCTCCAAAGAAGTCATCCAAAAGCCACCTATTCCAATTTGGTGCACCGATGAACTCAACATGGGGCAATGAGAAGAGAAGAATTGTTAAGGACATGGGTCCTAGATACCCTCATAGAAGGAAATACAGTCACCTAAAACCAAAGATTACTAGAAGGACAAGTGACAAGCTCGGGGGCTCAAAATCTCAAACACAAGGATAGTACCCCAGTTCCCAATTCATGAAATACCAAACAGCTAAGTCACTTTCTAATAAATATTTTCTCCTTCATATAATCTATCAGGCTGGAGGCAACTCACCTCCCTATGGTTCAACTCGGATACAGCTTAGCGTCAGTCGGGATCAGATCTAGAGAGATGAGATCATCAATTCCTCACTCAGCCTCGCCAATACCGCAACCGCTTACACCTAATAGGTGTGCACGCTGCACTTTCTAATTTTGCTCTTAATGATTGTAAAAGTACTCAAGTAGCATAAATTCCGATCTGTGAAGCTTTGCTCTATGAAAGATGAACTCAAGTCTCCCAAAACGTGTGTCTAGGAAAGAGCCATGAGCCAACTCCCAGCACTCAGGGGCTATGACTAGTCGGGCAGAGTGTTTAAATGTAAGGGGTCAACTACCCGAGAAAATTAAAATCAAAAAGAGGAGGAACATATATTTACATGCATTGCAAAACTGTAACGCCCTCGCCCTGGCACCACCTACAGTGATACCAGAGAGAAAGCGCCGTAGGAGATTAGCGTGAACCAACTCCCATAGAACCGTGATGCCGGTACCAGTCCCAGGAAACCTTGCTGGTACCCGCGGTCAACGGAGATATACCACAGCAATTAGCTATATATATATATACACTATACCTTTATAAGTTACGACTTTGGACAAGCCCTGAGCAGCAACCTGCAAACAGAACAACAGCAGTGGAACGACAGCGCAGCGAGAACCCAATCCACAAGTAACGGCTTGTGATTAGAAAAGAAACCCTAACCTTCACTTCAACTTCACTCTTTCTGAATGAGGGAGGAAAGAAATAGATTGAGTACTAACGTACTCAGCAAGTCACGGAAATCGTGAGTTATGCAGGCTATCAAAGATAGGTTGGAGTTTATTTCGCAAACCTTTTCATTTGAAAACATTTTCAAAAACCTAAGTATGAGTTGTCTCAATGTGACTGGAAGGAGGCTCTTGCCTCGATTCTGTCCGCGAATTGCTTTTCAACAACTTAAGCGGACAAAATAAATTTTAATTGATCTTAGGTATTCTTATACCGCCTGTTAGATTGCGACAGCGGTTCAGTGGGTCTGCCCTCAAGCAACTTTTCACTGTATCCTCATCTATTACTTTATTTTTAGTTTCGTCCACACTAGGACGTAATCTCATAACTCATCTCAGTGGCATCCTCGAGCCATTCATAACTCAACTCATATCACAAACTGCTTCCACTCGAGAAGCCTAATCTATGATGCCATACGACATCCCGGGTCACATAGTCCCGTTTCAGACCACTCAAGTCATCCATCAGCCACTGAGGCCGATTCTGGTAACGATTCCCATACCACAAATCATTTTTGCAAAGCACTGGCAAACAAAACTATGCTATAGAAATCACCTCCAATTCGCCCGTAACCGTGGGCACGGCTGTTCGAACAATTCGGAAACCTTTGCAAAGGGTGTACGCTTTTCCCACACGATACGAGCTTACTCCCACACAGGCCAAGCGGGGAGGTTCACGACAAGGCTTTTCCAAAGCCTTCCTAGGATAGCACGTTGCCCTATAAATGGGTTCTCTCAACCAAGTACTAGGAACTCATTTCCTATACTCAGAGACGGGGGTATATCGCCCTCTTGGCATCTAACCGCTCCCACATTTATTAGCAACCGAAAACCAACCTAGAAACACCAGTTACTCAGCCAGGGGCGTCCCATTCCACCCGTGTGGTTGCACTGTGAGATGCTCGGATGAAATTCCCCAAGGAAACGGTCCTTATATGCGAATACGAAGTGCCACCACACAGGCGATCACTTTGCACCGCGGATTTTTGCAATAAATTTTTGTTTTGCAACTTCACCGACATCGCATGTCGGGTTTTTAAACCTTTCGGAAACCCCAAATTTTTACCAAATCGACAAACAATAGAGATGTGGGTAGAACCATCGGAATCCATGCTCAAAAAGCATGGTAACAGAGGTACCACGAGATGGAGCGATAAGGGATAGGGTATCAACGTCCTACTGGATTTATACAACTACTGACAAGGTCCGTCGGTTCGACTCGCAAACCGAGGCCAATCAATTTAACGTGCACACTAACCATCCATTTTGCAAACAAAACATTTTAAATTTTAGGAGCAATATGGTTAAGGAGTGACTTGCCTCAGTCTTCGTCTTCAATCTTCACGAAAATCCGACGTCCGACGAATTCCGAAACATCGACTACACGCGAAACAAGAGAAAAACACACAAAATCCTAGAAATAATATAATATTATTAATAACTAAAAGTTCCATGAGGTAGATCTCATTTTTAGAAAAATTTAGAGACTTGAACGGGCTCAATCGGAGTTACGGATTAGAAGATATGGATTTTTGAAGTTTTAGGGATTTTTCTGGAAAAGAAAAGGGTTATTTGGATTTTTTGGAAAAAGAATTATTTTGGGGAATAGTAGCTGACAAGTGGGGCCCATTGTCAGTGACTGGGAGAGAGAAATAGAGATCTGGCCCACTTGTCATGACACAGAGAGAAAAAGAGAGCATGGCCCACATGGAATGATGGCCCTACATGCCATTGACTAGGGAGGAGAGAGAAATGGAAGGGGCCCACATGTCATAGGAGAGATGAGAGAGTGACAACAGGGATTGGGGCCCACATGTAGTGAGAGGAGGGAGTCACTGTGCTTCACTGTTCATAGGCCCACATGTCATTCTCTCATTATTAGGAAGTTTAATTAGGATTTTTAATGGGGCCAGCCCCACAGGTCACTGGGTGAGGGAGAGGGGTTAAGTGAGTGGGGTCTGCTGTCAGAGAGAAAGGAAGGGGATTAGAGATTGATCTCGGGGCCCATCGGTTAGTGGCAGCCAGCGCCACCAGAGGCCGGCCAGGAAGATCGACGACGCACGGCGGCCGGAGAGGATTCGGCGGTCAATGACGAGAGAGGAGGAGGGGGCTACAGGAATGGGACGAGGGAGGGACGGTGAAGGAGATGATCGGCTCGGATTAGGGCTAGGGTGGCCGATGGCAGCGGGCGGCGGCATCCAGTGGGCGGCGGCGAGGTACAGTCGTCGCCGGCGTCCAGGAAGCGGCGGAGGGGACCGGGAGGTGTCGGTTTGGGTGCGGCTCGAGGAGAGGTAGGGAATAGAGGGAGGTATTGACCCCTACCTTGTGCGACAACGAGATTCTGAAGCGGCGGCAATGGCGGGGTGGTGGCGGCCAAATTGGGCATTTCCCCGAGGGCGGCACTCAGACGGAAGTGAAGACACGGGTAGAGCCGCGAGGAGATGAGGAGTTCGGTGGTGAGGTCAATTTGATTGATTAGGTGTCCGGAGCGGCCGATTGGATCGAGGCCGAACGGTTATGGCAGCGGTAGAGAGAGACCGTGGCGAAAAGGTGGCTCAGAGTGGGGCGACGGCAGGGTCTTAGGCTTATTTATAGACGGTGGCGGCGCTACGCGACGACGGACAGAGATGGTGGAGCACGCGGGGCAAGGCACAGTGGGCTGACGGGACAAGGCGCTGCCGACCTTCTGTGGCCAACGTCACCTTGTTTCTTCGTGCTGCCGCGAGAGAGGGGAGAGGGATAGAGGGGACGGCGAGGAGATGGGACGGGGACGTGTGTCTCTAACCTAAAGCTTGCCGAGACACGGGGGTTTGGGCATCCTATGTCGGGGACAGAGAAGAAGGATCAAGAGAAGAGAGAAATAGCGGCCGAGGGAAGAAGAAGACGAGGAGGAAGACAACGATGCTGCCCGACAGCAGGGGCCCGCGTGTCGGCGTCTATAGCGATCGGCCGGGGAGCTGACCGACGGGGCCCGGTTGTCGGCGGTCTGAGCGCGTGCACACGAGCACGGTAGGGTGGCTGACCGCTGGGCCTGTTTGTCAGTGCATGCGGGGTGGGGAAATAGGCCGTGGGCCGGCCGAGGGGGGAGAGGGAGATAGGAAGGCCCAATTAGAACAGTAGCGTTTATTATTTTCCCAGGGATTTATTTGGAGGGTTTTTGATGACTTTTAATAGGGATTTAATCCAAAATTTCATCCTTGGGCCCATAAAATCCCTGAGATTTTTGAGGAGGACTTGTACTACCAAGGTTGGGGGTTTTTTTTGTCTGGATATATATATATATGGAAGAAATAGATGGGGATTTTGGAGGAAAAATATAATGAAACTCCAAGGGCTAGATTGAATTTTTGGGAAAAACAAGAGGGAATTAGAGGAGGGATTTTTAGTGAAATTTTAATAGGGGCCGGGAAAGGTTTTTCAAAAGGAGATTTCAATTATTGGGGACTTGATCTGAGGTTTTATTTGGGGAATATTTCTGGAGGGTTTGGAAGGGATATTTAAATTTGAATTTAATTCTTGGGATTTGAGGGTTTTTGGAAATAAATAAATTTGGCAAATTTTTGGGAAGGAGTTCTCGATGGAATTTAGAGTTTTTCGAGGGGAACAAAATAAGAAGATTTTAATGAAAGGCTTCGAAGGCGACTTTCGAAGGGTTTTATTGGAGGGCTTCGAATTGCAAAATTCGAACCCGAGTATAGAGAATTTTTGGGAGGTATGAAATAAGAGTATTTTAATCAAAGTCTTCAGAAGGGATTCGATGGGAACTTTGAATTTGAATTTTTCCAAGGAAATTTAGAGAGAGATAGTTGAATTGCAAAATTTGAGTCTCGGATTTTAGGAGAGAGTTTGGGACCGAGGTTTTAGGGTTTCAAGGAGGTTTAGACTAAGATTTACGGCACTTAATCCTTAAGCACACAAAAAAGCCAAAAATTTTTGAAATTAGGGTTTTTACCAAAATAGTTTTTATCGGCCCGAAAACCGGGGCGTTACAAGCCTACCCCCCTTAAAAAGAATCTCGACCCTGAGATTCGAGATAAGGGGAACCACGAGGGCTACAAGGGAGAACTAGGGCAACCTATCTAACTAGGTCCTCGTCGGTTCTTATTTAGAACTTTGTCCTTCGGGTCTTGGCAAAAGCTTCACGATATCCTGGCGAGTACGTCGTTCTGTTGCTTAATCTTCTAGGTCTTGTTGTAGGTTCATCTGCTCTGGCTGAACTTGTTCTTCTATTGCTTCATCTGCGGTCTTGAAGGTTAGGGTGTCTTGAACACCTTCTGCATCTATGTGGTTTAAGCGAGATCTCTTGAAAACAGGCGAGGTTTGTGATACTGATCCGCTATTCTGTGGATTGACGTTCGTGGGACCAATCATGGGAACTTTGTTACTTCCTATATTGGACTGCACCGGTCCGGTATCGCCTTGGCCTTCAGGGCATTGTCGAGAGTAATGTCCCATCTGATGGCGACGAAAACACTCGACTTCGGCCAAGTTTCTAGTCTGTACGGCGGGTGTCATGGAGTTACTTCCTCCACTATTACCACTGCTGACACCTGACGCTTGTTGTGAGGGTCTAGGAGTAGATGGGCGAGGAGTAAAGCCAGTAGAAGGGGCATACTGGGTTGTGACTCTATTAAACTGTCCTGATGGGTTGGTCCTTCGAAGAGTTCCATCCTTTTGTTGGAAACCAAACTGTGAGGCTCTCCGTTTCCTTATGTCCACTATTTCTCTATCAGCTTCTTCTACCAATAGTGTAGGAGTACACGTAGGCTACGATAGCAAAAATAAAAATTTCTACCACGCACACCAGGACATCATGCGAAAGAAGGGATCATGGATCGTTACCACTAGACGCGTAGTGCAGCGGAGGAAGAGTTGGAGAAGCCGGTCCAACCACGCGCGCGTCGAGGTAGTAGTGGAAGTAGTCGATCTCCGGCCGATCAACGCCGCAACGAGCAGCGCCTCTACGGGTATCCACACGTTCGGGGCTGAAACACCGATCGCGAGTGTACTAGCACTCGTGAGCGGCTAGGGTTTGGCTCGGAAGGTGGCGGCTAGGGTTTTGCTCGAGGCTAATAGAAAACACACGTGAAACTCCTCAGCCCCTCGCCTCCCTATATATAGACCACCTTACTCGGGCCTCGTGGACTGAGGCCCAGTAAGAGTCTACTCGGATCTCTATCCGAATCGAGCCCATATTCGAATCACATTCGAATAAGTGTTCCAACCCATTAAGTGTGTGACCCTATAGGTTCACATATATTTTGTCACGACCCAGAAACGCCTTTCTGGTCATCCTGTTAATAGCGGCCTCTAGCAAGGCATATTAGCCCCAAGATATACGTAAAGATCATATCGGCTGAACCTGTAATGTCCTTATGTACAAATCCCTTTGCCTCACGATATCGATTGAGCTCAAGGCGAGACTTGTGTCATCCTCTTAATAGCTCAATCACTCTCTCGATCCTGTGATGGATTACAAACTTGTGATTGACACCTCAATCACCGTAGCATGGCCATGCACTTCCATAATCTATTACTTCGAGGGGCCCAGAGATATCTCTCCCATAAGGAGGGGCAAATTCTATCTTGATCAGTCATATCCCACTACATGTTTCATAGCAAACCCGAAGACCACTTTTATGACTACCCAGTTACGAAGTAGTGTTTAGTAGTCCCAAAATAAGCTACTACGTATGTTGGGAACCATGATGATCTCAAGTGTAAGGACTCTACATAAACACTACTTGAGACTAACTGATGACACATGAAATCTCTGCAGTATCTCATGGCGGGTCTATCCAACATATGTTCACTAACATATGTTCATATTATCGATTTGGTATCTCCATACCATGATCCATGAGACATGATCATCAATCAATACATATGCTGATATTACAATCATATTTGTTCCTCATATGATATATGATCAGGGATCATTTAGAAATAGCAATATTTGACATTAAGAGTCTCATGAATAAGTCACATACTCATTGATCAATAATGATAATGTCTATTTCAAGGAACAAATCAATACATTATAAACATAGCATGTGATATATATAACATCTCCATGTTGCCTCTAGGGCATATCACTAACAAATAGAGCCTTATTAATCATGTGCTGGAATGTCGGGCACTCATGCGCCACGAGTCGAAGTCTTAGATCCACGTTCATTCCTTTTAGAAATTTCTGTATTTTCTTCTTGTCCGTATTTACTTCTTCCGGGGCATATCGAGCCAACTTATGGAAGTGACTCAGGTATTCGTTAATATTGCTATGCCCTTTCTCGAGGTTGTTGAATTCGTCCTTCTTCATGTCAATTATACTCTCAGGGACGTACGATGCTCGAAAAGCTTCTGCAAATTCCTTCCATTCGATGGCCGCGGCATCTTCATGTGCGGCACAATAATTTTCCCACCATTCAGCGGCTGGTCCTCTTAATTGATGAGCCGTGAAGAGGGTTTTCTCTAGTGAGGTGCATTGTACCAAGTTTAGCTTCCTTTCCACATCTTTAAGCCAATCATCGGCTTCGACTGGCTCGACGGTGTGGGAGAATTCAGGGGGTCTTGATCTTAGGAAGTCTATCAGCTTTGATCTACCATTGTGCTGGTTAGGTTGGAGTTGATGGGCTTGTACTTGCCCATGTTGTAATCCTACTAGAGTTTGGGCTATTCCTCGCAATATCTGGGTTTGCATAGCCAGGAGCTGTTGGAGGTTCATGGGAAGTGGTGGAGGTGGGGGAAACTCAGGTTGGTTCGCATCTGCATTCTAATTGACGGGTTCGTTGGCGACTTTATGTCCATTATTTGCTACTTGATCCAAATTTTGATTCCCGTGGAGGTCATGGTTGGCTGCCTGAACTGGGCCATCCTCGTATCCGTAGCGGTTAGGGGCATGGATTCGATGACAGGCATGATGAGCCATTCTAGCCCAGAAAGGTCAAGGTAAGAGGGAAAATGCTAGGAGAGGAGAAAACAGAAGACAAGGAAAAGAAATCTACTCGCAAAAAAATCTTTTCACAAACGGGAAGACCAAACTAGGTGTGGCCAAGTCCAAGACTGGAACACACCATGCAAGAACGGACTACCAGACATAACTCACTCATGCACTATCTTCGCAAAACTCCTAACAAGTTCGCGATGATTTCAAAGGTTAAACTCTTCTAGGTTCCATCTTCATGTCCTGTCTCGAGTGACGCGGAGACTTCATGTCTTCAGGCGAGAAAGGGGAAAGTATCTAGATTCTATGTCTTTTGAGGGGGTGAAGGATGAGAAAATTCTTTTTGCAAATTTAGAGTGAGAGAAGAGAGCAGAAAATTTTCGCAAATAGTCTTTATATTTAAAAATATTGTCCTTAAAGTCATCCTTATCAGAGAAAGGGTTTCGGTCCTATACCAAACCTATGCTCTGATACCACCTCCGTCACGCCCCCGCCCTGGCACCACCTACAGTGATATCAGAAAGGAAGCGTCGCAGGAGATAGGCGTGAATCAACTCCCACAGAACTACGATGCCGGTACCAGTCCCAGGAAACCTTGCTGGTACCCGCGGTCAACGGAGATGTACCACAGCAATTAGCTACATATACATACATACATACATACATATATATATATATATATATATATATATATATATATATATATATATATATATATACACTATATACTATACCTTTATAAGTTGTGACTTTGGGCAAGCCCTAAGCAGCAACCTGCAAACAGAACAACAACAGCGGAACGACAGCGTAGCGAAAACCCAATCCTCAAGCAACGGCTTGGGATTAGAAAAGAAACCCTAATCTTCACTTCAACTTCACTCTTCCTAAATGAGGGAGGAAAGAAATAGATTGAGTACTTACGTACTCAGCAAGTCACGAAAAACGTGAGTTATACAGGCTATCAAAGATAGGCTGGGTTTATTTCGCAAACCTTTTCATTTGAAAACATTTTCAAAAACCTAAGTGTGAGTTGTCTCACTGTGACTAGAAGGAGGCTCTTGCCATGATCCTGTCCACGAATTGCTTTTCAACAACTCGAGCGGACAAAATAAATTTTAATTGATCTTAGGTATTCTTATACCGCCTGTCAGATTGCGACAGCGGTTCAGTGTGATGTGAACGTGGGTGTCCCGATCTTTCGATGAGAGGATAAATCGATTGGATGGAGCGACGTTGGCAATCCGACTACAACCGTCCAGGGACGTTGCGCCTTAGCAATCGTTACACCAACTCTAGAGGCTGTTCGCAATCTCGACGGATGCACAATCAGTCCAACCACGAGGGTAATTGTTCCTGTAGGCAATCGAGAACTAGCAAGAACAAGATGAACAAGCAACTTAATTTATGAATAAAAGATGAAGGGTTAACTCAGAGAACAAACGGTGGGGTTCCAAAGACGAGCAAACCGGCGATCTAGCCGATCACGGGATTATACGGTAAAGTAGTGACGGTAACTTTAATCTAACAAAACCCAATCTGTTTGTGGCGGCTCTAAGGGTATTAATAGGATGGAGGACGGCCACAGGAGTGTTGGGGTTGTTCTCTAACCCTAAGACGCGTCCCTAATGGACCCGACTTGATACATGGGCCTTCGGCCCAAAAACGGTGACGCAGCACCTTAAACAGGGACCCCTCATCACTAAAACAACGATTGCGGACGATTCGGAGCAGATATAAATATGAGTATGGATCCGTTGGAATGTATACTTGATAAGCTTTCCGTGAAGTACTAGAACTCCCAAATCGGAGTTCGTATAAAGTCGTGGCGGCCGTCACAAGTTGGCGCTGTCGTACAGTCTGATTCCAGCCTGCGCGAATCCCTTTTCTTGTTGATCTCCTCCCTTCTCTTGGTGACCTTCTCCATGCGTAGGTGGGGACGTATCGATGGTGTTGATGTCCTCATCACAGTGGGTCTGGCCTCAAGCAACTTTCCACTGTATCCTCATCTATTACTTTATTTTTAGTTTCATCCACTCCAGGATGTAATCTCATAACTCATCTCAGTGGCATCCTCAAGCCATTCATAACTCAACTCATTTCACAAACTGCTTCCACTCGAGAAGCCTAATCTATGATGCCATACGATATCCCAGGTCACACAGTCCCGTTTCAGACCACTCAGGTCATCCATCAGCCACTGAGGCTGATTCTAGTAACGATTCCCATACCACAAATCATTTTCGCAAAGCACTGGCAAACAAAACTACGCTGGAGGAATCACCTCGCATTCGCCCGTAACCGTGGGCACGGCTATTCGAACAGTTTGGAAACCTTTGCAAAGGGTGTACGCTTTTCCCACAAGATGTGAGCTTACTCCCACACTGGCCAAGCGGGGAGGTTCGCTATAAGGCCTTTCCAAAACCTTCCCAGGATAGCACGTTGCCCTACAAATGGGTTCTCTCAACCAAGTACTAGGAACTCATGTCCTGTACTCAGGGATGGGGGTATATCGCCCTCTTGGCATCCAACCGTTCCCATATTTATTAGCAACCGAAAACCATCCTGGAAACACTAGTTACTCGGCCATGGGCGTCCCATTCCACCCGTGTTGTCACAGTGTGAGATGCTCGGATAAAATTCCCCAAGGAAACGGTCCTTACATGCGAATACAAACTGCCACCACACAGGCGATCACTTTGCACCGTGGATTTTCGCAATAAATTTTTGTTTTGCAATTTCGCATGTCGTGTTTTTAAACCTTTTGGAAACCCCAAATTTTTCCCAAATCGACAAACAATAGAGATGTGGGTAGAACCATCGGAATCCATGCTCAGAAAGCATGGTAACCGAGGTACCACAAGGTGAAGCGACAAGGGATAGGGTATCAACGTCCTATCGTATTTATGCAACTACTGGGAAGGTCTGTCGGTTCGACTCGCAAACCAAGGCCAATCAATTTAACGTGCACACTAACCATGCATTTTGCAAACAAAACATTTTAAATTTTAGGAGCAATATGGTCAAGGAGTGACTTGCCTCAGTCTTCGTCTTCAATCTTTGCGAAAATCCGACGTCCGATGAATTCCGAAACGTCGACTACGTGTGAATGAGAGAAAAACACACAAAAACCTTGAAATAATATAATATTATTAATAACTAATAGTGTCATGAGGTAGATCTCATTTTTAGAAAAATTTAGAGACTTGAATAGGCTCAATCAGAGTTACGGATCAGAAGATATGGATTTTTGAAGTTTTAGGGATTTTTCTGGAAAAGAAAAGGGTTATTTGGATTTTTTTGGAAAAAGAATTATTTTGGGGAATAGTGGCTGACAGGTGGGGCCCATTGTCAGTAACTGGGAGAGAGAAATAGAGATCTGGACCACTTGTCATGACACAGAGAGAAAAAGAGAGCATGGCCCACATGGAATGATGGCCCATATGCCATTGACTAGAGAGGAGAGAGAAATGGAAGGGGCCCACATGTCATAGGAGAGATGAGAGAGTGACAGCAGGGATTGGGGCCCACATGCAGTGAGAGGAGGAGGGAGTCATTGTGCTTCACTGTTCATGGGCCCACATGTCATTCTCTCATTATTAGAAAGTTTAATTAGGATTTTTAATGGGGCTGGCCCCACAGGTCACTGCGTGAGGGAGAGGGGTTAAGTGAGTGGGGTCCACTGTCAGAGAGAAAGGAAGGGGATTAGAGACTGATCTCGGGGCCCATTGGTCAGTGGCGGCCAGCGCCACCAGAGGCCGGCCAGGAAGATCAACGGCGCACGGCAGTTGGAGAGGATGCGGCGATCGGCGACGAGAGAGGAGGAGGGGGCTATGGGAATGGGACGAGGAAGGGACAGTGAAGGAGATGATCGGCTCGGATTAGGGCTAGGGTGGCCGACGGTGGCAGGCGGAGGCATCCAGTGGGCGGCGGCGAGGTGCGGTCGTCGCCGGCGTCTAGGAAGCGGCGGAGGGGACCGGGAGGGTCAGTTTGGGTGCGGCTCGAGTAGAGGTAGGGAATAGAGGGAGGTATTGACCCCTACCTTGTGCGACAACGAGATCCCGAAGCGGTGGCAATGGCGGGGTGGCGGCGGCCAAATTGGGCGTTTCCCCGAGGGTGGCACTCGGACGGAAGTGAAGACACGGGCGGAGCCGCGAGGAGATGTGGAGTTCGGTGGTGAGGTCAATTTGATTGATTAGGTGTCCGGAGCAGCGGATTGGATCGAGGCCAAACAGTTATGGCATGTCACAGCCCGATTTTTTGAGAATTAAATAATTAATTAATAATTTATTTTCTAGAATTTATATTAAATTGTAAAGCAAATAATTAATAAAGTAAATGGGAAATAAAATTTTCTTTAATAAATCAGGGGTGAAAATATTTTAATAAATTATTTGTGTGTAATTACAAAGATCAATTTTAGTTATTATTTAAACAAATTCTAAATTCTTTTTCTCGGGTCGTTCGCTACCAAATCCGTTTGTACCTTTCTTGGGTTGTCGTTCCCGAATCTTTAATTCTCTGAAAAGCCTGACTCCGGAAAAATCTTCGAAGTTCCAAATCCGAGCGATTCGAATCTGTTCACTCCCTTTTTATGAAATATCCATATTTCCTTTTTATTTAAATTTTCTTGGTCTCCACAAAAACCTAGGTATTTTGAAATAAATCCAAATCCTCAAATACTTCAAAGTTTTTTCAATTCCTGGATCTCATAAAATATTCTCGAGATTTCCATTCCCGAAAACAAAACCAAAATATTCAAAATATTTCCCTAAATTCCAATATTCCCAAAATTCTGAATATTTCTACAATTTTGATTTGGAAATATTCCTTGAATTTATAAATTCCAATTTTTTGAATTTTGGAATTTTTCCCTGAAAACCCCTCTCCTTTCTTTTCTTTTTTCCCCATCCTTTCTTTTTTTTTTCTCCTTTTCTTTTTTCTCTGGTTCTCTGGTTCTCTCTCTCTTGTTTATCTTCTTTGGACCTCTCTCTCTCACTCGGATGGCCGGCCCGAGCCTACCTGCGCCGCACCGCTCCAGCCCCGGCCTGCTCACCCTCGGCCTGCAGCCGGCCACCGCGCCCGCGCCGGCCTGCGCCCAATCTCGGCCCAGCGCCGCCCCCTGCGCCTCCGCCCCGCAACGGCCGCCGCCGAATCCGCCGCGCCGCCGCTCCCATGCCACCACCGGAGTCTCTCCCCTATAAACCTAGCCGGCTCAACTCCTCTCCATGCCACATCTGCACGCGACTCCGCCTACCGAATGCCTTGGAAGCTACCGCCGCCTCGGGAAGCCGCTCCCGCTCCTGCACAGTGCCGCCGCCTCCTCCGCTGCCGCACCGCCCCGAGGCAGAGCGCCATCGCCTACAAGCGCCGCCGCCACCCCGTCGCACCGCCCAGCGCCCCAGCCGCCGCTCCTGCATCCTGTACCGACATTGCCGTGGGGCCGTCGCCGTCTTCGTCTCTGCCCACATCAGCAAACCATCGGACGCCGGCTCCCTTCCGTCACCGGTGAGCATCTAAATCCACCGCCAAGTCGTCCTTCTCCGCCGCTGCCCTCGTCGTCAACCCGGCGCCGTCGCCTGCCATCCTCTTCGTCGCGTCGGACGTCGCTTGCTCCTTCCTGGCCAGCCACCGTCGTCCTGACACCGTCATCCAAATCTGTTGTCCCTCCGTCGTCCTGACGCCGTCATCCATCGCCGTCGACCGGCATCTCCCGTCGGCTGCCTTGTTGTCCCACCGCGCATGCACCGCGCCGGTGCCATGGCCAGGACGCCGTTCACCTCATCCCAACGCCACTGACGGGTGGGTCCCGTTGACAACCGTTCCCCTCGGTGGCACAGACATGCGGGCCCCACCGTTGATACCCTTATGTGAATGACTTGTGGGGCCCAAAGTTTAGAATCCTCAACCAATTTCAACCGTCCGATCCATTTGATCCGATTCTGACCGTAGGATCTCCATAATCCATCTGAATGTCATGTCAGCCCTAGCTGCTGAGTCGTCGTCCACCTCATCTCTTTGTCCATTTGGTCGCCACCTCAGCTAGTTCACTAGGGCCACTTTCTTCCTAAGTCTATGAACCAAGTTCTCCGGAGCCAAGTCCATGCCACTGGGTCCTATGTGACAGCGAGCATTTTAATCTGGGAATCTAGTGAATATTTCCGAGAATATTCCTTTTCCAATTCTTTTCAAAGTTTCTCTGAGTTCAATCTTCCTGAGACCGTATCTTTTCCGTCTAAAGTCCGAATCGACCCATTCTTCTCCCTAAATTCATCTAAAATTATAATCTACTTGTTTATGTATTTTTATATATTGTTTATTTCGAGTTTCTTAGGATTTTTATCATTTTACGTGTAGTCACGTACAATTGTCGTTTCGGAAGACTGCGGAGTCTACGGAAGAGTTCGGCAAGATTATTTGAAGACTTTTGCGATTGCAAGGCAAGTCACACGATAATCTCCTTGAGCATGTTGATCCCATTTGCGAAATCTATTTTATTTTAAAGTTATTGCATGAAATGCTTTGGAATGACATTATTACGGGTAATTATTTAATAGCCAATATTCCTTGATATTTATGGTCGTTTTGTTATTGTTATCTATACCTTGATACCTTGGGTGAATAATACTAACTAGCTGGATGACTATTTAATGGTCTAGCTGGATTATTTAGGATCTGCTTAGCACTGCAGCGTTGCCCAACAGCAGGGGCCCATGTGTTGGCGTCTGCAGCGATCGGCCGGGGAGCTGACCAACGAGGCCTAGTTGTCGGCGGTCTGAGCTCGTACGCGCGGGCGCAGTACGGTGGCTGACCGCTAGGCCCGTTTGTCAGTGCATGCGAGGTGGGGAAACAGGCCGTGTGCCAGCTAAGGGGGGAGAGGCGGATAGGAAGGCCTAATTGGAACAGTAGCATTTATTATTTTCCTAAGGATTTATTTGGAGGGTTTTTGATGACTTCTAATAGGGATATAATCCAAAATTTCATCCTTGGGCCCACAAAATCCCTGAGATTTTTGAGGACTTGTACTACCAAGGTTGGGATTTTTTTTTGTATATATATATATATATGGAAGAAATGGATGGGGATTTTGGAGGAAAAATATAATGAAACTCCAAGGGCTAGATTGAATTTTTGGGAAAAACAAGGAGGAATTAGAGGAGGGATTTTTAGTGAAATTTTAATAGGGGTCCGAGAAAGGTTTTCAAAAGGAGATTTCAATTATTGGGGACTTGATCTGAGGTTTTATTTGGGGAAATATTTCTGGAGGATTTGGAAGGGATATTTAAGTCTGAATTTAATTTTTGGGATTTGAGGGTTTTTGGAAATAAATAAATTTGGCAAATTTTTGGGAAGGGGTTCTCGATGGAATTTAGAGTTTGTCGAGGGGAACAAAATAAGGAGATTTTAATGAAAGGCTTCGAAGGCGACTTTCGAAGGGTTTTATTAGAGGGCTTCGAATTGCAAAATTCGAACCCGAGTATAGAGAATTTTTAGGAGGTATGGAATAAGAGTATTTTAATCAAAGTCTTCAGAAGGGATTCGATGGGAACTTTGAATTTAAATTTTTCCGAGGAAATTTAGAGAGAGACAGTCGAATTGCAAAATTCGAGTCTTTGATTTTAGGAGAGAGTTTGGGACCGAGGTTTTAGGGTTTTAAGGAGGTTTAGACTGAGATCTATGGCACTTACTCCTTAAGCACACACAAAAAGCCAAAAAAGTTTGAAATTAGGGTTTTTACCAAAATAGTTTTTATTGGCCCGGAAACCGGGGCGTTATAAAAATACTTAGATTTCTCTTGAGTGATTGTTTTCTACATTAGATGTCACTCATTCTATGTGTTTATAATGCAGGGCCTAGATTCGAATACGCGAAGGAATTCATGGCCACGAGCCTATCTCCTACGCTCAAGGACTGGACTAGTATGCCAAGATATACTTGGAGGGCGACACTTCAAGAATCACTTGGTATACTCGATGAGGGCCACTAGCCGAGTTTTTGCGCCAGTCGAGACTCAGATGTCACCTTTACCTTGGTACGCCCCATGTGGTCCAACAACCGACCTCCGACACCAGTTAGGGCTCGGATATCACTCTACTTGGTAGGACACGCCCCATGTGGATCGCCAGCCAAATCCTATGTTAATGCGAGGTTTGGGTACCTTATTTGACCACAATTTTAGCAGGTTGGATACGCTCATAAGGGTCGCTAGCCGAATCCTACACTAGCTGTGGGGATACTCGATTTGAGTACGGTATCCTGAAACCACCCACGATCGTCTAGGATTTTGATCGCGCATAGATTGATACATAGAACTGCTTCGATTACATAACACCATGTTTTACACAAAATATATTACATAAAGCATAATATGACATTTTAGGGGCCGACAGGTCAAATTTACAACACACACCTAGCCTACAAGCAAAAAATCCATACACAAAAGTCAACAGACCACCACAGGCACGCCTGAGAGCATGCCAACCTAGAACTAGACCTAAAACTCCTCGTCAACAAATAAATCTTCTCCTTCCTATGCTTCCTCGGCGAAGAACTAGTCCTCTGAACCACATTTTATACAAGAGGTGAGTACCGAAATACCCAACAAACCACATCCAGAACAATTCAAATAAAATACATGCAAGCCATATAAGGACATAGGGTTTATCGAGGAGAGCTTCATAACAAGCCTATTCATATAATTTTCCCTATTTTTATAATCATTTTATTTGCAAACATTTATAAATCAAGAATTTAAAACAGTAACAATATTAATTCACCATCATCCTCATCTTAATGATGTCCATATTTTAATTATAAAATCTACTCATAAGAAATAGGATTCACCCCATGACATAGCTTCTTAACCAGAAGCATGGCACATTTGAATGATTTAAAGACTCATCTCTGCAGAGACTGCCCAGCTTTATCGACACGATGTCAACAGTTTGCAGGACTGAGGACAACAGAGCCGTTCGAGTCCCACTTACTACTAGTTACTGCCCAGTGGGATATAGATCCATCCTAGCAGTCGGGCACTTACTAGGCCTAAGCAAGGCTTAGAACTGTCGCTGCTTTTATGGGTTCCACTGTTATGGATCATGTCAACTTGGCCGAAGCCCCTTCCACATGTCCACCCCTAAACCTGCTCATAGAGCCACCCCCACAGTCTTTCATATAGTGGGACAATGTACTAAGCTAAATTTGATTACTCGGTCTTGTGGATGGGCGCAAATTATATTACTTTCCATGGCATAAAGGGGTTGTCCTTATATCCAGGAAGCAACCAAACTAGCACAGGCCCGTGCACATTTCAAGCACAGTAATGCACGGTCTCACAATCCACATCACTCATCTTCACTTAGAATTAACTTCCATGTCACTTCAGGCAAGTGACTCACATAAAACCACATTTTATGTTGCCCGATACTGTCATCACATAACGACAGGCAAATCAAATTGTGAGTACAGGAATTTGGTGGTATTACCCACTACAATATCATGATGTATAATTTAATCTATGCCTAGGTTGACAATAAACATGGTATAACAATTCAAAGGGGTTTGGCAATAATGACAATGTAATAACTAGACACTAACTAAATTAGCAAAATTATTAGAAATTAAATTATACGCCAAAATAAATTTATAAATAATTAATGCCTGAAAATAACTAGGTAGTTCTCTACTTAGAGGTTCTCAGGTTGATCAAACAATGGATTTGTGGCTTGCCTTGCAAAATGTGATCTTCTGAAGCTTCAGCGTAGCCTTCTGAATCCACGTCAGCTCCTACGGGCCCTCGGGTCCTCTATGCGATCTAACATACACACACAAGAATATATGCAAATAAGCCTACAAAATAAATACTATAAATAAACGATAAGATAAATGGCGAGAATTGGAGCTAGAACGGGAGAAAATAATAAATCAAAGGTTTCATGAATTTTGAATTTTAAATGAATGTTGTAGGGTTAGAATTTGATATATATGTACAAAGGTGGATAGGGTCTAGGAATTACAGTAGATCCTGAAGTGGTTGAGGTCTAGCGTGAGTGTATTGTGTATCATAAAAGAAAATTGGAAAAATTTTGGTATTTTAGGGCTTAAAACGGAGGCAAACTGATTGGAAAATCCCATTATTAAAATTATTATGGGCCTGTTTTGTTTAGGTTTGGCACTGTTGGACTGGCTCAGGGAAAGTGGTTGGGCTGAGCCACGAGGGAACAGTACCGGCGGGTACTGTTCATCGTCTTCTTCCTCTGCGAGGCGTGAGGCAGGATGGAGGGAGGCTCGGGCGCCGGTGCTCCGGCGGCGTAACGGCAGCAAGGACGGCGGAAAAACGCGTCCCACGGCACGATGAATCCACAGGAAATGGCAGCCGGAGTAGGGGATGACGAGGGTGGCCGGAACGCGAGTGCTAGGGTTTCAGCCTTGGAGGAGAGAGAAAGATGGCTGGAGGTCTCCGGTGAGAAACTCGGCGAACCAGGGGCGTCACCACGTGTCCTAGGCGAAGAGGAGTCCATTTTTCTTGGATTCAAAGGCAGAGGTGGAGGGAAGATGGTCGACGGCGTTGGAGTACGCCGGCGGCAATGGTGTGGCCGTGGCGACAGTATAGTGAGGGAAAGAGAGGGAAAGATCGTGGAGGGCCTTCCCCACCTTGATGCGGTCCTGTAGGCGCGGTAGAGAGGCAGGAGACGGCCTGGGGCAGCAGATCGGCCGGCGACCTCGATGGGAGTTTGCAAAATTGGGGACGAAGAGGGAAGCTCAGAACTTGATTTCTTCTTGGGAAGAAGGAGATGACCTTGCCGGCCAAAATAGGGAACCGACCGAGGAGATCAATGGCAGCTCGGAGCTGGCTTCTTCTAGGGAGTTCGGTTGGCGTGGAGGACATGCAGTGTGCCAGCACGAAGGACGAGCGAGCAGCAGAGACAGATCGGCCGCTTGGCTGGGCACGGCTGGCTCGGCTTGGCTGATTGCCTGCTAGGCTGGCCCACGCAGGGAGGTGGCTGTGGCCCAAGAGAAAGAGGTAGAGAGGGACAAGAAAGAGAATTTTTTATTTTTATATTTTTTAAAAAAGTTATTACAAAAGTATATTTCCATTTTCAAAAATTTACAAAAATATACTCCCAACGCCTTCCGAAATGGTGTTTTGTTGAAAAACGTCCTCCCAGAGGGTGATTTAATGACGTGGCAGACGGTCATAGGTTGAGCGGCCAACAGCCATCTGCACTTTTACAGGCAGCCCCCTAGCCATAAATAAACCGCCCTCTACGAGGGCGGCAAGGGGGCTGCCTACAAAAACACCGACCGCTGGGCCGATGCTTTTGTGGGCGGCCCCTTGCCGCCCTCTGGGAGGGCGGTTTATTGCTGGGCCAGTATAAAATTCCCTCCCAGTCTCCAAAAATATCATAAAATTCACAGAAATCACATAAAAAAAAGAGAGAGCTGAGAGCGAGACTAAACAAAAATAGCAAAGCTCTGCCGGTTTGTTGATTCGTCTGTAGGTAAAATTTATTGTCCCTTTGTAATTTCTATTTCTATGCAAGAATTAATGTAATATTGTACTGGTTACATGTATAGTACTATAGACCTGCTACGATCTGAAAGCTTTTCCATCAATTGACCATGGTAATCAAAGTGTGCTGCAACGGGTATTCTTTGCAATAGGTGCTTGCATTCAGGTCTTTGTGCATTGTCGTCCCATCTTCTACATTGATGGGACATTCCTGACCGAAAAGTACAGAGGACAGATATTGACAGTAATTAGAGTTGACGAGAACAACCAAGTTCTACTAGTGGCTTTTGCTTTTGTTGAGAGCGAGAACACTGATAGCTGGTACTGGTTCCTAGAAAGGGTTAAGTCTGTAGTGGTACGAATGAAGCCAAACGTATGCCTAATACATGACCGTCACGCTAGCTTGCTGCGGGTAATTGAGGAATTGAGGGATGGACGTGCTGAGAAAGGGTACCCACTAAGGTGGTCCGATGTTCAAAATAGATGGTGCATGTGTCATATGGGTGCTAATTTCTACTTGCGGTTTAAGAATAAACACCTTATGGATCTTTTCAAGAGGCTATGCACCCAGAATCAAGAAAAGAAATTCAATAAGTTTTGGAGGAGGTTGGATGAGCTGACATCTAAACAAACAGATGAGCAATCCAGGAGGGCTACCCTTGTAGGGGATAAGGCTCCACAAGCTCTTTGACCTCTATCCAGTGACGGACCTCGTATGAGAAGAAGGTCGGCATCTTCGGTTTGAAAATTTTTGGAGTGGATTGAGAATGAGCCAAAGGAGAAATGGGCATTGTTGTACGATAAAGATAGTTCTTGATTTGGCATAATGACCATAAATTTGGCAGAGATTTACAACTGGGTAATGTGTGGTGTTCGAGAGCTCCCACTTGTTGACATTGTTGAATTTATCTTGCATGGCACATGCAAATACTTCAGAGATCGATTGAAAGCAGCTAGCCCCTCAATGGCAGACAACAATCTTTTCTTTGGCACACTACTGACTAAGTATATGCAAGATAAAAGTAATAGACATCGAGCTATACCTCAAGATATACAAGAGCACAGATTTGAAATATTATGTGTCGACAAGGGTATGTGTGGAATCTACCGCAAAAAAGTTGTGCAGGAGTGCGTGCTGAAGGAAGAAGAGATCTACAAGTGCTCATGCCGAAAGTCTACTCTGCTCCATAAACCATGTTTTCATGTTATTGCCGCGAGCGGTGAGTGCGGGATAGAAGCACGTCATTTTGTCTCACCTTATTTTAGAAAAGAAGCAATCTACAGTACCTGGAGTGGAGAGATATACGGCTTCGGTATTGCGGGGACATTTACTACCGAGCATCCTCAAGTAATCTATATTCCTGACCCAACAAAATTGAGGGACAAAGCAGATCGCCACAAGACAAGATGCATTCGTAATGACATGGATGAGTCAGAAGCCGGTGGAAGGTATAAACGTTGTTCAAAGTGCGACCAGACAAGCTATACCTACAAGAAATGTCCGAAGGATACAATCGGTCCAAGTGCGACGGAAGCTGGACCGTCGGGTTCAGGCGCTAATGGCAGTCGTCCTACGGGTGAAGGCACAACTTCAAGACGACCCCATCCTAGACGTTCTCGAGCATTTGGTGGTGCTGCGGTGTAGTGTTAGTCCATGCATTGATGTAACAGAGATTCTATAACTTAAGTTGTCTTGCTTTGTTGCGTACTTGATCTTTGTTATAGAACGATATGTACCGTATTGTTGTTTTTTATTATCATGTAATAATACTATAAACCTTAACAATAATTTGTAATGTGGTTGTTCAATTAAGTTTGCGAACTTACTCTTACTTGTTGCTTTGACAATAAAATTGACGCTAACTCTCTATTTGCATGTAGGTATGGCGTACCATACACCGAAGCTACTCGACCGGGGTCTCGACCGGTCCCACCGGTCTTACTTGTCAGCCGTCGAGAGTGCCCAGCTAGGCACCTTCCGTCCACGGCCTTCACATCACCTCATGCGGAGGAGCAGAGGACGACTTTCGGGAGGATCCGTCAATCGATGCTCATAGTGATTCGTGCGCTCACTTGTTGTGCGGTCGACGCGGTACCTCCCGTAGCTGTACGTCAGCACCAGCCACGGCCCATAGGAGCAGGAGTGCACCAGCAGGGCTCTAGTCCACGAGCTGGCCCCTCCAGAGGTAAATTCCGCTAACCATCGGTTCATAACATGTTTTCTTCTACAACATGCACCGTTTTACATCAATATGCTTCCGTGTAGCTTTCTCTACACCGTACCTACATCCCTTCGGAGCTGGCACATCCACACAGGGAGCTTATCACACACGACCGCACGCGCAGCAAGAAATGAGCAGTGCCCCCGGGGCCACCACAGGAGGTCCTTCAGGTTAGATCAAAGTTTACTTTTGCCTTGCAAAATTTCGGTTTGTAATTATCAACAATTTTGTGCATAGGGTTCCACTCTACAGCGTCCAGGATGTTTGCTGGGCCTGCTGGTCCTCCGCACAGGTGCACGCGCAACGGTTGGGCACCGGATCCTTTCGAGGGTGACGACTTGGAGGACTTGGAGGATGAGGAGATCCAGGAGGTACTAGGTTCCTCGCAGCTCGCAGGAGCTCCGCCACCGCAAACACAGGATCCAGCAGCTACCACACCCCTGTAGGCGACCCGCGCTGGTCGTGCCATACCAGCAAACCGGGTGACGTACTCACAGGGCCAAGTGCGAGTGTAGGGTAGGAAGACAAAGAGGTCTAGAGGTTATGGCCAGGGGCGGTAGTATGTTGTACCAGTAGTAGTTAGCCTGTTGTATGTCATGTTTTATTAATCCTACGTTTACTGGAGAAACCTCTATGCTTCATTTACACTCGCCGATCAAACGATGTACTCCTCACGGTCTACGTTTACGACGAAACTGATCAAAAACCATGAATTTTCGGAATTCAACTTCACGGTGAAATTAGATTCCGAGCGATGACAATCAAGCACACGTTAATTACTTATGAACCTAATGAAATTATCTATCCAACAAGTTACAAACGACACATGAAACTTTCTAGTTATCATTATTACATGCCTTAGGGTATTTCAAACGGATATCCGACTAGATATGCAACTACTATGTGCAGCGTGGGTACTTCCCCTTCCTCGCCACCTCTGGCCCAGCTTCCTTTGCATGTAGTGCCCTCTCCCGCTTCCTCTCCCTGTCTGCCTCATGGGCTTCCTTCTCCTGCCGCTCCTTCTCCTCCTTCCACTTCTGCTCAGCCTCCCACTCTGCTTCCGCCGCCCATAGATGTTCGTGCCGCTCCCTGTTCCATTCCCATAACCTACGAAGAAACTCTACATTCTGTGGACGGATCTCCGTATCTATCCATTGCACAAAGTCACATAGAGGCGGAGGAGGCTTCGGTGCCTTGGCATATGCAAATTTGTTAGTTCAAAGGTTCAAATATTTCGTACTACAAGATAATTCGTATTACCTCCACTGGCTTCTTCGACTTCCCTTTCTTCCCCTGTGGCTTCGGCTTCTCTAGGGAGTAGGCGTAATTAGCACACATCCAATACCTGTGCTGGTATGTGTGATCCTGCTCACTTATTGCAACTTTGCAATCATCTCCACACCAACACATCGGCGGAGGCAAGCCAATCGGTGGTCGTTGACAACTGGACATACCGAATGCATCCATAGCAACCTACATTATAACCAAATAAACGCAAGTTATAACTCGCTAGGCCAAAAATATTTTATACAACTACATACCTAGGGTATACTACACATGACTACAAAAAATAAAATGTCATCGTCCTCATTTCCATCTCCCTAGCGTTTCTCGAACTAGGGCTACTCATCTGGTAAAAAAACCTAACTTCTCTCATCTGACCTATCAATGTCCTTAGCCATTATGCTCAACTACAATAGATCTACACCCTGTGGACCATACCTAACATTCCCTTACCCGTGAAATAACTAGTACAATACTGCACATACTACATCACTTGATGAATAGAAATAGAAATTGCAAAGAGACATAAAATATTACCTGTAAACGAATCCGCAAACCGGCAGGGCTTCACCGCTTTCGTTCACCTTCGCTCTCAGCTCTCTCTTCTTTTTTTCTGTTATTTTTATGAATTTTATGAACTTTTCGGAGGCTGGGAGGGGGTTTTATACTGAGGCAGTAAAAAATTGCCCTCTCAAAGGGCGATTTTTTTACTCGGAAAGAATTTTTTAAAATAAAAAGGGTCATTTTGCAAACGGCCCCCTGGCCACCCAAAAACCGCCCTCTAGGAGGGCGGCAAGGGGGATGCCCACAAAATGGCCAAGGGCCGGCCATTTTGCCGCCGGCCTCCTACCTGGCAAAAACCGCCCACTAGGAGGCGGTAAGGGGGCGCCCGCAAAAGAGGTGGCCCGGGGTTGGGTATTTTGCAGGCGGCCCCTTGCCGCCCTCCTAACGGGCGGCTAGGGTGCCACCTGCAAAATTGCAGACGGCTGTCGGCCGCCCAACCGACGGCCGTTTGCCACGTCACCAAAAATGCCCCCACAGAGAGCATTGGGAGTATATTTTTGTAAATTTTTGAAACAAAAATATACTTTTGTAAATATTTTTTCAAAAAAAATATAAAAATAAAAAAATTCCAGAGAAAGATGGACCACTTTGAGGGATTTCGGCCTAAAGGGAAAATAATGTCCTTTGAATTTTTGATGGAATTTTAAATAAAACTTTGACATAGAATTTTTAATAGAGATTGCTGGTATGATTTTCAGAGAGGTGGTCTGAAGAATTTGGAAAAAAAATTAGAGTTTGATTGGCAAGGAGAACAAATGAATTTAGATATACGACGGAAATCAAAAGGGAACCAAAGATGTAAAATGAACTGGGAGGTCTCCAACTCGAAAAAAACATAGAACGACAAATTAAAAACATTTCGCAAAAAATTTTTCTGAAAAATCTAGTATGTTACACTAACGCAGCGTTTAGGTACCTATTTAGCCAAAACAAGGAAAGAAGTCACTACTGGAGCTCTCAATCAAGAAGAAGCCAGAACTCAAGCAGTTGGAGGTTGCACCAAACTCTGAACCTACGGAGGTGCTCAATATTGTTCAAGACTGGAGGACCTCAATCATTCAATTTCCACTAGAAGATGAACTCCCTGAAGATCGCAACAAAGCCAAGCGAGTCAAGCGACGAAGCAAAATCTTTATCGTAGTCGAAAAAGACCTATATTGTCGAAGTGCATCCGAAGTTCTCACTGTGTCACAACTAAGGAGGGCAAGAAGATTCTGCAATCTATCCACTTGGACATCGGTGGCAACCACGCTACATCCAATACCGTGCTAACCACCTGGGTAGTCGACGCAAGGTATAGCATGAGTGGCTCTTGGGGCATAGGTGACACCAGCACAGGTGGCGATGTAAGAAACGTCTTGAAATCTTTGAAGGCTTGTTGGGCTTTGGGCATCCACTGAAAATTTCCAACTTTCTTCAGTAGCTTGAAAAAGGGCATACCCCGTTCTCCCAGTTGGGAAACAAATCGGCTAAGCGCTGCCATGCAGCCGGTTAGCTTCTGGACATTCTTCTGACAAGTCAGGGGAGTCATGTTCATGATTGCATTGATCTTCTTCTGGGTTCACCTCTATGCCACGGTGTGAGACGATGAAACCGAGTAGCTTTCCCGAAGGCACTCCGAAGATGCACTTTTCTGGGTTCAGCTTCATCTTGAATTGGTCGAAGTCTTTGGAAGTTTCTTCTAAGTCAGGGATGAGTCGCTTTTGACTTGGTCATAATCACCACGTTCATCGGCATATGCCTCCATGTTGCACCCAAATTTATTATGAAGAAACCGCTGAATAGCATGCTGATACGTTGCACTAGCGTTCTTCAATCCGAGCTTAATATAGCAGTATGCACCAAACGGCGTGATAAAAAAAGTCTAGAGAATCAACCACCAGACCCCATAGCCTGCTTCCACCTGGTTGCCAATGAGCAAGTACATTATCCAACCAGTACAAATCGAGTCATAAGACTTAACCGAGAGACTTGCAATACTCAGGATCGACCTATACAATATATCGTCTAGATAAA